>VZRF01014334.1:200555-213186 GCA_013396875.1 Vireo altiloquus | reverse complement strand
CGGTGTTATGTAACGCGGGCCGGCCCGCCCTGCGAGCGCCGCCGGCCGCGGAGCCCCCGCCGAGGGCAGCGCGGCCGGGCTGTGCTTGCGCGGCGGGCGGCCCTGGGCGCCAGGTGAGCACCCGCACTCTGCTATTTTTAGCAGAGTAAAATGCAGCGGAAGAGGAGAAGCTGAGTCTCTCACAGTATCGTGTTCTGGGGCACTCGGAGCTCTGGGAGTCACCTAACAGCAGGCGACAGGCGACAAGCCCCGGGCGATCCTTGCACGTGCCGGTAGCTCCGGCGATCAGTGCCAACACGTGGGGAAGTCTCTTAGTGTTTCTTTTGCACGGCCAGCAAGCAGGCAGGCAGACAGCCTGTATCTCAGCAGTTACACGTGCGTGAAACAACCCCAGCTCATCACTGGCACTGCCAACAGGCACTCATTTGGATGCATGAAGTGATATTTTGGGGAGAAAAATAAACGAAAACTTAGGAAACAAAACCTGTTTCCACTGTCGTACTGATTCAGGCACAAAGTCTACTACATGTGCTGAATTAGGGAAAAAATCAGAAGCAAAAGGATCAGCAGTGGAGGTGCGTTGCTAGCCGGAGCGGCGCTTCCGTAGCCCAGCGAGAGAAGCCAGAGTCATCAACATCTTGTGCTCCATCTGCAGCATCAGAAAGTTGTAATCCTCTGAGAGCCTGCGTGCTGAGCCACAGGGAGGGAAGGGGGAAATAATGAACAGCTTCTTCATATCTGAACAATAATAGAATGTAAACAAACTGAATGAGCATGTGAAAAGCTTCTATTTCGTAAAGCACTAAACCATCCTCTTTGGCAGGGGTTATATTGCTGCCCTCTGCTGCTGGGAAGCTGGGCGGTTCATTAGCCTGAGGAGCAGAAAAATGGGCTATTTGCGATAAAAATCTCTGATTACACTTAACAGTTCTGTGGCCAAGAGCCTCGAGATACATAGTTCAGAAGTGAAGAAAGGGTGAACTCCCCGATTCTGCGAGAGGCAGGGGACGGCAGCTCTCTAATGCCGGGTGGGTTGGCTGAGTCACACCAACCGTGTTCTCTGGCTGCAGCAGCCGCGGGAGCCCTCACGGACTGACTTCAGCCCACAGCCAGCACGGTGCTCTGCCATCCATGTGCCAACAGACTCGTAACTGGAATAGCTCTGTATTTATATTGCTCCCAAAGCATTAGGAATCCCTCTCCCGCACCAGCAGTGAAAAAGGTCACTGGAAATTTTGTCAGAACTTCATGGTAAGGAGTGCACTTTCCCAGATGGTTCTGACATCGAAGCTTCGAGTGCCCAGAGTGCATACTGTAGTGGTACAATTTGGGGTGACTATGACCTTTTAAATCGTCACTGAGAGGGCAACTGACTGCTGCAATCTCTTTGTGTTTCTGGACAAGACTTTCATCTAACTTGGAAAATAATTTATTCACTAATGTAATGTAAAATAGTCTGTCACTTGGCTTTGACAGACTATTTACTTGGAGGAAGTTCATAAAGACTGTGTAAAATTGAATTTATGCCTGTACAACTGCTCTTGCCCATGGTAATTCAGAGCTGAATATCTCTCAATGAGCTTTGGAATAGTGTGAGGAAATGGATACAACCCAAAAGGGTTGCACTCCAAAGGAATGTGTCTAGAATAGGTAGATGACAGAGAATATAAAATCTTGCTTGTGAATTTCCCTTGGGAAAAAGGGCTCAGTTATCATGGTGAGTAGATGAACTACGGTTGTGATTAATTCCTTAGGAAACCACCCCCTAGGAAGTTACTTTGCATACCTAGAACTTTTAAACCCCTTGTATTCAAAAAGCTTGCTGGTGGGGGACAATGCATCACTGTATCTAAAAATTGCTTGAATTAAGCTCCTCTTCTGCATTTCCCCATGTGGAGGCTTTCATGGCTCTGATTTTACTCCCTCTAACAGCTTGTACATGCTGAGTTAGAAAAATCCCTACACACAGGCAAACAGCAGGCATTAAGTAAATGAGCATTCATTGCATTACCCAAACAATACAAAGCTGCCCACAAACCACACCTAAATGACAAAGGAGAGGTTAGAATGACTGCAAGCAGCGTGGAAGGGTGGAGGGGATCTGAAAAGGAAAGCAGCCCTAACTCTCTTTCTGTGGAATAAAGGAACATATTTTTAGAAGCAGTTGGCCCAACCTCTAAACCAAACCACAAGTATTTAGTCAGTGAATATATAGCATTTTCAGCCATTTCCTGTGATGAGCAGAATGCCCAAGAGACTGGGCGGAAAGCACCAAATACTGCAAAAGTAACAATGGTGTTGGCATGGTTTACTGAACAGGAGGCCCTGCATGACTTCTGTAGGGTATCAGAGAACCACTTAAAATGCTGCAGGGTAGCTGCTCTCTTTTATTAGCGTAACACACCCATTTATTCATGCTCACAACTGATGACAAACAAGTATTACAAGATACTAGGATGTTTTCCTTTATGTTTGCTTGGGTAGAGCAGTGCAAAATTGTTATTGAAATAATGAGTCACATGGCAGTCAGGGTGGGAAGGACAGCATTTGTTGGCAGAGTAACATTTCTGTGCAGCATACCAGTGACATGTCTTTAGCATGAGAGGTTTCAATACTGGGGCTTCTCAGCATTTTTGTATGTTGTTTTATAGCTACTAGACGTTGCACATTGCGTGACAGAAAGCTTTTGTGGGTAGTGGTGGGAGTTGCTACAGAAGAACACTCTCCTCAGTTAGTGAGGAATCAAGAACTATAAACTCTAAATGTTGATGCCAAAGCAGCATATCCTCAGGAGCACTAGGCCAAGGACCACACTGGCAAACCAGGCTAACTTCCAGACTTTTATTCATTCAGAGACCACATGGACTTAACCCAGTGTTTTACATTCTCCCTGCTGCATGTGTTGGGAGTCCACCTTTTGTCTAATTTGGCTCCACACCTGAGCACAGACTGAGTACCTTCACAGGGAAGTGACACTTTGTGCGACTGGATCAGTTCTGACACCCTGTCACTTTAAGAGTACAGCCTGTTTTTTTTGTTGCATTAAATTTGGCAGAAAAATAACCTCCCCTCACATCCCAACTGGCCTCAGACATCAGATGGGCTGGGGAAAGCTGGGCTTGTTCTGAGTAATAGCCAATTCAGCACTAAGGAACAGAAATGCAGGGCAAATAGGACACTGTAATTCCAATTATGTTCAATAAGAACTACCACATTTTCAAATTCACAAATAGTTTGATACACTCCAGTTCTGGTCACATCCAATGAACTTTTAAGTCTGCCCTAGAAGCCTTGTCCTCTCCTGTTCAATTACTCTCTAACAGAGGTGCAGCATACTGCATTAAACATGTAGTTTAATGAGCAACGCACAGGCAGGATCATGTTGGAAGAGAAGGCTCTAGGGAGAACTTATAGCACCTTCCAGTACCTAAAGGGGGCCTCTTGGATGTGCTTTGAAAGTGTAAAGGAAGCAGCAGAAAAATGGAAGGCTGAAGGTTTAGGAGTATGCAGTGCTGACTTTCATAACCAACAGCAATGCTCCCATTGGCACTCAGCAAATGAGCCAGGGGAGGCCAAGGTTCCATGAAATTTGAAGCCAAATTTCCTGTGTTCAATTCCAATGGATTAAGTTTTTTCCTTACTACTCTCCAGAAATGGGTTTTTTCTAATTATAGAAGTTGCCAAGAACTAGTTTAAGAAAATATTTTCTGAAGTCCTCTTTAGAGAGAGCAAAGACAACCGTTGATATATGACATTCCAGAATTAAAATTATTCCTTGCATCCCTTCCCACCACAGAGTTTTGCTATACTAATTTCCCTGAGACTCAGTAGTCTGGAGCTACAATTTGACTTTTATTAGTCTCCCTTTTCCTAGACATAGAACAATTTGTTTACATCTAGTCTTTTAAGGGATGGGAAACACATGCTGCACCAAATGCCATGTTTAAAAAAACTGTCGATCTAGGAAGTCTTTAGTTTTACTTTCCTCCTTCCACGGCACACAGACGTTAAATCATTCACCACAGTAGTCAAGCATGAAACTACAACAGAGCACAGATCCACTTACTCTGATTGTCCCAAACTAAAGTACAGTGACAGAAAGCAGCTGTGAGGGTATACTTTTGTCTCCTCTTGTCTCCCAGGACTAGCAAGGAAGGAAAAGCAGTATGTGAACAAAGAGCAAAAGGGCTACTGATAGGAAAGGGAGCCCAAGGATGATTCAGAGTGATCTGAGCACCACTGTGACAAGGAAAGTGATTGTTCTGAAACTCAGAGCTTTTTTCCAGGGTGAAAATGCTTTTGTTTGTCTGCTAAAAATGAAGTCGAGCTGATTATAAAGCAGGCCTGTATACAAGCCCAAGAACAGCTACAATTAAATGACACACAACTTTCAGGCCCAAGTTCTTTATCCTTACAAGTTGCTAGTTATGTCAGGGAGGCTGGGGAGCAGCCATGGCAGCTGCCATGGATACTTGCAAGGGAAGAAGGCTACTATGAACTTAAGAGGAAAAGCTTAGAGTACTGCAGGATTGAAACTTCAATCACTGAATTGCAAGAAATTAACTTGAAGGGAAGCATTAGAAACCATGCGGTTATTTTAAAGGAACTTTAGGAAAGATGCATATGCTTGCATTTGTGGAGAAGCTGCCTGTTCTGTGAAAGACCTGCTTGCCCTCTTAAGTGCATAGTTAATAATCATGCCCCAAAAAACCTGTTTGTGTGATGAGTTATTAGCAAAAAAACCACTGCATGCACACAATAGGACTAATGAAAATGCTCCATTGTATCTATATGGAGCATTTGGAAGTTCTCTGAAAAGTCACATTTTCAAAAAATACAGATTTTCATACTTGAAAGAGAGTAAAAACATTTTAGAGTATCAAAATCCCCCAAATCTCCCTCATCTGTATATTGTTATTTCTGGTTTTAAAAGCTTTTCTTTGTAATTAACTGCAGCAATCTAGAAAGTCAAGTTTCTGGCCTCCCCTTTAAGAATTTGCATTTTTACCTCCCACAAGAGATACTTTGACTCTGTTCTTGATCTTTGAGTCCACACATTACAAATGCAAGTATGCTCAACACACCCACCTCCTCCTTTGCCATTTTAAGTTTCTGCTACACATTTGGGTCTAATTTTCTTCATATCACATAAAAACTCCTCTGCAGACCAAGTGATCAGATATAGTCCTACTGTACTCATGGATACTTTTAACATACACAATTTGCTCGTGACATCAGTATCTGTGGTCAGCAGGCAGGGATTTAAAGCACAGCAACTCCAAAGCACCTGCTGATTTCACAAACTCAGTTTAGGACATCTAACTTTTCAAAATTTTTGCAGTACTTTGTATTTTCCAATTTCACACTCTTTGCTTCATTGATTCTAATTACATCTGCAAAGGCCAAGAGCTTTTCCTAGTCAGCCTTCAAACTACATTAAGATGAACACTCAGAGAGAAACACCAGCAGTGAGCATTGTTGAAGACTGTACTTCAATTTTCCAGGTTTCCTTCAATAGCAGAGACTAAAAAAAAATCCATCTAAGACAGGCATATTAAAGCTTGATGCTCTCCTCCTGCAAGCAGCTTGCTTTGTTTCAACCTCAGGACTCACCAAAATTAATGCCTGTGCATTGAACATGTAGGGCTTCTAGGGAAAAAAGATGTCATAATGAAAACTTTTATTTGACCTGCTATGCATACAATTTTGAAAGTTGTTCAGCCTAGAACTAATGTTTCTTGAGTGTCCTGTGTTACAACTCTAAGAACATTCATTTAACAACTTACATCCATGCTTGTTTCCTTAGAAGTCAATTAACACAAAACTTCACAACTCCAGTTCCCACTGATTGTTGCATGACCACCTTGGATCAGAATGTGACTCTGGTAACTTGTGCAGGGTGTGAATCTAAGATCACAAGCTGGTTGTTTTTTACCACACTGTGATCACTAAGGTGACACACAAGGCCAAGACATGCTCCCACAAAACTCTCCCCTAAAAGCTTTAAGAACTCATTTCTATGCTCTTAGGAAAGCCTGTTTTGCATGTGCAACTAAACCTTAGCTCTTGCATTCCTATCCCTCCTCCATTTTCTTCATGGTACATTTTTTTTTTTTACCCCGAACACTTGTATTACCAATTTTGTCTCTAGTGGTTTCTGCTATCTGTGCTATCAGACCTACTTGCTACAACCTTATCCACACTCCTGGTCAGCCTGACTCCTTCTCCTGCCTCCATACTCTGCCTCAAGTGTCCCTTCTAAGATTACACACCTGAAAAGACCCCTGCTCTGAAGGGACAGAAACAATGACTGGAATAGGCTGGGAAAGAAGACACTCCCCCATCCAACTGTACAAGCAACCACTGTAGCTGTCTGCATCAGATGAGAAATACAGTTCCCTTCTACCTGAGTCCTAACTTCTCACACCTTTGCACATTCTCCCCTTACTTTTGGAAACAGACTTTAGTCCAGTCCACACAAAATCAGAAAAACAGGGACAGTATCACACACACTGGGGAAAAAACAAAACAAAACAAAACAACCCCAAACAAAACAAAAACAACCCCCCAGCACCTCGCCCAAGAAACCCTAGATACTTTCAGCTCAATTTTGTTTGTATATATACAAAGAATTTTGCAAAACATCATACTGCAGCCAAACATGGGCAGATTTCAATGCACAATTCCTGTCGAAGATCAGTTCTCAGTAATTTTCAAGCCCTCAAAGTCCACACCACAGCTGTCTTCTGAGAGACAACACACTTTACATCTGCCTCATCCAAATTCCAGTTCTCTTTAGCAGAGCATACACCATTGCACACCTCCTGTGGGAAATTATAGTCAAAACAACTCAGTGGACATAAAAACTGGAACATTTCAGTATATACAAGAAGATGTAAACAAGTGAGATTAGGGTAATTTTATTCTGCACAACACCTTGTATACTAGAGGGACTAGGAACACTTTTTACAACTATTGCAATGAGTAATTTTAGTTTAGCTACTCATTTTTCTTCATCCCTGCTTTTAATTATCGCTTCTGCACTTCCACAAGCATGCAGCATATAGCTAAGAATTACCTTCAATATTTTTACAGTAATGAGAGCTTATTTATATCAAATCTAATATAGAATCACATTGATAACACTAGCACTGAAAACGTGGGTTTCATTTAAAAATTTCTAGGCTCCCTGAATGATTCTCAAGATTTGTCAACTAAAGAGTGAGCAACAGCAATTCATGTAATTTAGGATCACAACACTGGCTAGACTATAGTGCCTTTCCAAAGGAACATTACAGGAACTTAAAAATATGTTAAAATGTATACACACATTCCTAGAAAACATGAAGGACCAAAGGTTGTGCAGAGAAAAAAAATCTTTATTGAAATATTGTAGCATCAAGCTTGAAAGCTCTTTAAGAAATACAAAACACCTTATTAAGATTCTTCATAGCAATTCCATGTGTTTTACAAATACAGTGATGTGTGCAAAACTCTTGAATTTTTACTTGGGAAAATAGCTAATACAGATGAAACTCACATGTTTGGTACTATCACACGCTTGGTACTATCTGTCTTCTGCCACAAGAAGAGATCAGATGGCCAGTGCTATTTGTTAAAGCTCAGGTGAGTTTTGGTAAGGAGATGCATTTCTCATAATTACACAACAAAATACTGTAATTAAAAAAAAAACTTATATGGAAGAGGTAAGGTAATTCAGAAGTGCTGAACAAGAAGGGATGTGACCTCTCTGAGGCACCAAGCTATCAGCCCTGCAGTTCCAGCGCTGTGTGTAACTCCGGAGCTGCCAGGGCCCCCTCGTGGTCACGACATACACGATAATCGCAGATGCTCTGCTGCCTCACTCCACCTGCACGTTTTGAAAACAAACCGAGCCAAAGAAAGCTGCTGTGACAGTGTGCCAGCAGACCTTAACTGGGGCACAGGAATCTTTCCTATGGGCAGTTGAGTGCCCTGGCGTTTTACCAGCCTTACTAAAGGCCAAGACACTTCTGGCACTATAAGTAAATTGCAGTTGTCCAAATTCCCATACTCGGAGCCCAAGACTCTGCTTCTGCAATCCTGGACAAAAGTGAGTGCACAGGAAGCAAAGAACACGACGAGCACATAGACAATCCCACTCCCTAACCTTCTATGGCTCAGGACTTGATACTGTAATGGTGTCTTTACATTTAGTAGATCAATTTTTTTCTTGAGTTTGCCCAGTCTTTTTCTAAGGCCCATGAAAAATTTTAGCATTCCTAAGTCTTGGGTGAAAAGAGGCAAGAGGTATTCTCATTAGAAGTAGTATTTCTCAGTTCTGCGTGGAAATTGATGCATATAAAATTATGTTTCCTCTGCAACACTGAAAGACTCAAGAACCACTACCATCTGCAAATCAGAAACAAGCATCTAACAGATTTTCATCAGCCAGAACAGCTGCAAGCAGCTTGCTTATCCCAAATAATTCTGCTCCTCCGTTAGAGAGGTCATACTACTTGTCCTAGCTTCAGGACAGTGTCACAACTAATAAGGCAGAGTGAAAACAGGTACACAGTGGTATCAGTGTCATTAAGAATTGAGCTTGAAGTCTAAAGAGTGCCTCATTTAAAGGCCCACATTCAAGCCTGAATGAAATCTTACATTCTTTTTGTTAAATGTGGGGCTCAGACATTTTCCCTTTGATAATTTGTATGACTCCTCTCTGCCAAAGGCATCCTTACATGATTTAAGTCAAAAACCTGCCTTAGGTCATGCTTACTCCCATCAGTTAAATTGATACAGGTAATTTTGTAAATATTCTTCACATCTCTCATTTATGAAATGGACTGTTGTATTTTAGGCTAATGCAAACGTTCTCTTGAGAATATGCCATAAATCTATGGATATTATTTTACCTATCCAGTTCAGAAACAAACTCGCTTATAGATCTCCAGGTTAGATCCAGAACATCAAGTTAGATACAGTTCAGATTCCAAAATGTCAATTTCCCAGTAAAACCTCCACAGTGTTTTTCCATTTCTACTGTTTGTTGCACAACTTTTTCAAACTAGCACATTTCCAAAATAACCAGGAACTTTTCACAGATATGTTTTCAGTGTTCACAATTTAGGCAGCCCAGAACTGTAAGTACATGCTAAGCATTCGTAATGCTCTCAAAACCTGAGGATATATTGGTGCTGCCAGATGTTACCCTGATGGTACACTGAGATTATTTACCTGGCATGAAGAACAGCTGGAACTCAAGCCATTCCACTTAAAAACTTCAATAAACAAAAAAAACCCACCTAAATAGAGCTCAATTGTTAGGGCACAATAAAGGACTTCATTTCCAGTCACTATGACAACTCAGAATGACACAAAGATATCAGACTTGAACGTGATGATGTGTTCTGTTCTGATAAGCTGAAATGAAACTTTCTTTCTCACTAACTTAGCCCTCCCTTTTCTAAAAACTAATAAAAACCTTTCTGCTGACAATATCATTCTTGTATATCCACCTCCTTTTACACCATGTGAGAACAAACCACAAATTTATAAATAATAATTCTGTTCTGCAGCAGAATGCCTGAAGGCAACCCTATTTATGACTAACTGAGAATTTAAGCCCTGGAGTTTGAACACTGGTGCTTTTATTAGTGTTTTCAAAATGAGATGATAGGTCTTCTAACAGGAACATCAGCAAATTGTCAGGAGTCTTATGGGAATCCCATTAACATTTCTTCTGAAGAGATGATTTAAATCATTGTCTGGAAAACACAAGAAGTTTCACTTAGTCTAACAGAAGACAGGACCTGGTAACACAATTATCTGTTTCTAGAGTGTACATGGACAAATTGTTCTAAGTCTAATCAGTAGGTAAAAGCATTTATCCACTAATTTAGTGCTGTATATTGCATAATCCAAAAGCATTTGGCCAAACTCAATATTTTATTAAAGAGCATTCTGTTAAGCTTAATACCTCATACACCAATCTCATAAAACTACAATAACTACAAATTCAGTACTTCTACTTAACCTAGTACACTGACTTCTGGGAAGCTTTCCAGCGTTTTATTGCAGTTTTTTCAGTGTTTAGCAGACATTACTCTATTTGCTAAACAATATCAGACTGCAAAATTGCTCTTACTGTTGATAGATCAATAATGACATGGGAAAAGTCATTATCTCCGTGGCAACAGAATGGCAGCTGTTGGAGGAACATTGCGCATGTTGCTGCTGTGCCTCTGACAGTCATGCCTCGGCTTCCTCACACTGGTGCTCTCTCTGCAAGCCTGGTATGCCCAGAGTACCAACAACCAAGGGCACCTCTTAGACTACAGAGGATTAAACTACAACTGTGGTGACATCATTTCTGAAAGACTATATCCTCACAAGGGTTTATTACACTTGAGTCTGATGTTTTTATGTTACTTATTTCTAGTGAACCATCCCTTTCTAGAAACAAAGCTAGAAGTACATTAAGGAAGGCAATTACCACTGTGTTCTGCTCATAGCCCAAAATTTTGTTGAAAGAACACACTTAAATGTCTTTAAGAATAAAAAGATATCTTTCCTGTCAACCAATTTTTATTTAATTCCACTTTGACTCCCCAGGATCTAAAGTGGCAGGAGTCTTTATACTCGATTAATATGACAAAAGAGATCACTTGGGCTATTACATTTAACACTTGCTATGTCTTTATATATTAAAACAGTTCATCAAATAGGAAAACATCCTTTTACTCTGCCTAAGTTACTACAGTTCCATCTAGCGTGAACAGGACTTTTTTTTTTTCATACTGCACAGTCCTCACCACGTTAATTACAACATATTAACCACAGAAACGTCTCTGCATCTTGATCACCATGACTGAGCCTGCCTTGTGATGTTCTGTTGAAAGCAAAACATAGCAACCCACAAAATACACAAGGTGTTCACCAGGAACACAACAAATAGACTTTGCCTTCAGATTAAACATGAAAACTATTTCCTCATAAATACCATCTACTTTTAAGTACTGCAACAAGGTTGTACTTATTTATAACCTATTCACATGGGATGGCAAGGGGCAAGTTTGCAACAATTCCCTTCAGAATCTGTTCTTAATAAATTTACATAAAAGGCAACAGAAGTGATCCTGAGGGTGGCTTAAAAAAAACTGAAGTTCACTCAAGCATCAGCTAGATTCCACATAAAACAAGAATTAGGCAAACGCTCCTCTGAATGCTGAAAACAGGCTGGTCTTGTTTGCAAAGTTCTCACAAGAACAGAACTAGATAGTAAAAGTTCTTTTCCTTACAAATGTAAATAAGACAAATGGTCATTAATATAACAGAAGTCCAGATGCTACAGCTGCAATATAACACACTGTGACTTGTTATTTGCGAAAGACTGCACTTTAGTACAGAGGAAAACTCTTCAACATTTTCTTCTACTTACAGGACAGGCCCTGCTGCTTTAGGAGACCGCCACGCTCTGCGCCAAGTTCTTGGAAAGAATACGGCATCTGCCCAGGAGATCAGGCAAAGCTGGCTGCACACGCGGCCGTCTGCAGGACACGTTCCACATCCAGCACTTCTCTGGCTAACATCAGGCAGTTCTGCCCTTGTTCCAGCACCGACTGAAGCATCATTTTGCGCAGGCAGCCAGCCCACTCTTGCTCCCACCTTTCCACTCCGCTGCCACCCCTGCCCAGCTCAAGCTGGCAGGTTAAGGTGAGCAAAGCTTCTCGGCTCTCCCCTCCCAGCACTACACCCGAGCATGCAAAGCACCGCTACTTTCTCAGTGAGATAAGCCGCCTGCTTTATTCCATCAAAAATCAACCAAGTCCAGGCAATTGAACGCAGGCAAATCGGTCCCTGGACACAGCCAAAGCCAGGAAATTAGAGAGACCCATGCAGCACTTTGCCAGCTACCCAGGGGACAAAAACTCCCGACTGAACCGCGCTGCTCAACTGAGAACAGCTTCCCCCGCTGCCACTGGCGCACCCCAACACGCTTTAGCCCCGCGGCTTCACCCCGCACACCCGGCCGAGGCTCCAGTGCAGCCCGGCTCCCTTAGCCCCTTCTTCACCGATCTTCCTTGGCCCTTAAACATCCCCGGCCCGAGAGAGATGCACCACCGCCTGCAACGCCAAAGGGCCGGCGGGATAAAACCCAGACCCCGCCCGAGGGCCAGCGGCACCGGCACGGCCCGGGGGTCGTCGGGGGCTACCAGGCCCAAAGGGAGAGGCCGAGCACAGCAGCGGCCACTCGGCAAGGCCCTCCCCGCCGTGCTGCTCGGCACTCTCCGCAGAGCGGACGGTGAGGGCGCGGGAGGGGGAACGCGGCCCGTCCATCCCGGGCATGGCGCAGAGCCCGGGGGGGAGGAGGAGCAGCAGCCACACACGTGCCGCCGCCACCCGGAAGCGGAAAGAGCCCCGTGCCAATGGTCCGCCCCTGCCCGGGCATCCCGAGAAAAGCCCCGCCCCGCGGCAGTATAACCAATCGGATCCGCGGAGAGAGGGGGACTAACCGATCATCACTAGACTGACAGATTTCTCTCCCAATGCGGCCGCAGCGGCTCTGTTCCCTCCAATAGGAAACCGAAACACCTCAGGGTTGCTGGGCGGGACAAGTCTCCCTGTTTCTCAGCGCTATTGGCTGTCC
>VZRF01014334.1:69618-200416 GCA_013396875.1 Vireo altiloquus | reverse complement strand
CCCCGACCTCCGCCAAGGTCAGCGCCGGGCCGGGCCGGGGTCACCTCTGGGTGCCGTCTTCCCGGGGCCTGTGCCGCCCAGGCCGGCTCCCCGTGGGGGACGGGGCTGGGGCCTGTTCCCCTGTGGGAAGGGCCCTCGGGAGCTGCCGGCAGGTCGGGCTTGCACTAACGCTCCTGACCTCGGGCGCTGTGGGAGCAGCCGCTGTCCTCTTGTCCCACTTGTAACTTGCCTTTTCTCGCATTATTGGNNNCTCGCATTATTGGGTGGGCTGGGTTGGGCTGCGGGTTTTTTTTTAACGAGGCCAGCATCGTGGAGAGACGGGCAGCGGAGCTGGGGAAGGGTCTTGAGCCCATGTCCTGTGAGGAGCGGCTGAGGGAGTTTGGCGGTGTTTAACCTGGAGGAGGCTCACGGGTGACCTTATCCCTCTCTACAGTTACGTGAAAGGAGGTTGCAGCCAGGTGGGGATCAGCCTCTTCTCTCAGGCAGCAAGCGACAGGATGAGAGGACAGTCTTAAGTCGTGCCAGGGGACCTTTTGCTGGATACTAAGAGGAATTTCTTCACAGAAGGGGTGATCAGACATTGGGATGGGCTGCCCACGGTGGTGTTGTAGTCACTATCCCTGGAGGTGTTTAAGGAAAGACTGGACATGGCACGTAGTGCCATAGTCCAGGTGACAAGGTGGTTTTCAGTCATGAGTTGGACTCGATGATCTCGGAGGTCTTTTCTAACCTAATTCATTCTATGATTCTCTTTGGGTATTAGTAGAACTTGAAGTGTATCACAGAGATGTGCCATTGAGGTTGTTGCCTGAACGCCCTGGTTTGGTTTTTGTGACCCTCCTCATGTCCAAAAGGTCTCAGTTATCAGCAGAGCGCAGCTGTGTGTGCAGGGTGATGCTTGGAGATCGGGCTCTTTGTGCCACGCTGCCTTGCCTGGTTCAGAGATAGAGAGCTGCCTTTAAGATCCCTGAAATACTTCACTATCCACTTTTGTCTTCTCTGTGAACAGTATGTTGAAATTTCATGTATGGCTTGGACTTGTACTACTTGATTCCCAGCTGGTACTGCCTGCTGGGATTCTTTTGATAAAGTTCAAAATTATGCTAATCATTTGCACAAGAAATATTTAGTAATAATTTCGCCATTACTGCTCAAGCGGTAATAGCTATTCTGTATTGGGTTTTTTTAGTTGTGGAAAGCTAGTAAAATGCTCTGGTAATGCTTTTCATCTTTCCCTTTTAAATGTGTATAGCTGACTCTTGAGGTTCTATGTGGTTACTTGTGAAAGTTTTAAAACAAAAAAAGACCCAAAACCAAGTACATAGTAATTAGTCTTGCAGGTGTGTGGCATTAACAGTTCTTTTCCAGAATACACTAAAATGTGCTGTAAAGCCACGTGCTGCCATGTATCAGGTGACTTTGTTCTCCTTTCTTTTGGTGTCATCTGACTAATTCAGTTTTTCAGTAGCTCTTAGCTTAAAGGCTGATTTTTCGAGTCCTTGTTTGCTTTTGAATTCACAGCTATGATAGTTGGTATGGTATAAAAGGTTACATACTGGAATTTCTGTGTAATGACATCTTTTGTTAATGAAAGTTGGCTTTGTTCAAGTAAATCTTCCTTAGCCTTTGTCAAATGAACAAATCACGATAAATTTCTAACCTTTGTTTACATATCTGAATTTATTAATTGTACTGTTTACTAGAACAAACTCATAAACTAAAAAGGAGGAAACAAACCCCTGAAACTAAACCATCAGCATTTCATTTTTGGTTGAGGGGGCTTTCATGGGCCTGTGAATGGGCAATGCATTCATAAGTTATAGTCTCTCAGGACTTGACCATGTGAATAGATAGTGTTTTCTTTCTGTGTATCTTAAATTTTTCCTCCACATGAACTCGGGCTTGGGCTAGGTGATCAGAGAGGTTATTGCCCTCCTGGCTACCAGAGCTTTAAATTGAAATTACTGTCTTGTTCCAGCCCTCCAGTGTCTAAGCTACACAGAATGCAGTTACGGAGTGTACCCTTGCACAATATCCTGCTGGTTCTCAGGTGCTTAAAGAAGTTGTTCTGTTCCTTTCCATGCACCAGCTTTGGCACCTCTCCAACTGTGCAGAGGGCCAGCTCAGTTTATTAACTGGGTCACTGGGCCTGCAAGTTGAAGTAGCAGTTTGTACTGTGAACTCAGTGCTAGAGCCAGCATGAAGAACAGAGTCTTGGAAGAGTTGGGGAGCGACACAGCCGTTCTCAAGGGCAGCAGAGTTCTTGTACTGCTTCAACTGTGTTATCTACAGCACACTAAAAAGCCAGGATGTACCTGCTTCTGTGGGTGGTAATCTGTGACAGAGGAGAGGACAGGGCTGCTTGAAGTTGCCAACTGTATTTCAGCAGTGACTGCCTGAAGGCCACATCTGGCCTCGAGTGCCAAAAAGTTAGATATGCAGCATGTGAGTCTTTCCTAAGCTCTTTCTGTGAACATAATCTGCACTTCATGCATGGGGGCTAGTGAGCTGATGTGGAACCTTCAGCTGTGAAAATATCAAATACATCAACAAAAGACTCATCTGCAAGGAGATTGCTGTATGAGAGCTGGCCACCAGCTTTGTGGTCACCTGAAGCTAACTTAAATGTTTGAATATATGTGTGCTTATACATTTGTAGTAAGGGCAAGCTGTTGGAGAGAGGCTAATTCAGACATGTCTGGATTGCTTGTTGGTTTCTCACCTGTATCTATTGAAACACCTTATTTTTGGGTAGTTATAGTTCAGTTGGTGAAACATACCTTGTGCTAAAATATGGCAAGCTGTAAAGCTAGAACCACTCGCCTGCTTGCCTCTTTACCTAAAATCACAGATCTGTGAAACTAGTTATTGGTACTTCATGTGATCTATATGAACTTGAGCTGAAGATAGACCTTGACACAAATTCTTCCTTATTAAAGCTGGTTTAAGAGACCTTGGCGCTCTCTTGGCAATTCAGGTTTCTCTGAGTTGGCTCTCAGCTGATGGACAGTGTTATACTGGTTCTGGTCGCTGGGGCAGAGAGGTTTGGGATTACATACTGGAAGACTGGTGGTTTATAAACTCTTGGGGTAGTTCACCCTCAGATTATTTTCATTGTCACTACATTACCTAAGCATAGGATGCTGCCCAGCAGGTGTTCTTGATCCTTTCTCCCATCCTTGGCTGGCCTTCCCTCAGTAAAGCTTATATCAGTGCTAATGGTACTCAGGCTTTGGAATAAGCTGCCCAGGGAAGTGTTGGAATCTCTGTCCCTGGGAGTGTTTAAAAGGCATGTGGAAAAGACACTTGGGGATACGGCTTACTGGTAAATGATGGTGCTGAGTTAACAGTTGGATTCAGTGATCTTAGAGGTCTTTTCCAACCTTAATGATTCTGTGATGTCCATGAAAACGTGTTGCTTTTCTGGAGAAAATGTGGTAGGAATGAGTGCTGCTTGAGTCAGTTCTCTGATGTAGCCCATCCTTCATTAGTGCTAATGCTGCCAAGGGAGGCTGAGAATTGGTAACTGGAGCTGAGGAGAGGGGTGGGAGTGTGCTGGGTACCCATTTCAGTAGCTCTTACACTGATCCTAGTTTCCCAGTTACCCTAAAGTGTGCTAGCACAGCTGTCAGACTGATCCCCTGACCTGTGGAGTGCGGTTTTCCAAAGCAAATGGTGCTTCAGAGCAGAAGCTGCAGCTTCTGAGGCACAGCGAGGAACCGACAGAGAGGGGGATGGAGGTCCCTTGGGATGTCTCTACTACCAAAAGAATCACCACAAACGTGCATCCCGAGTGCAGGAAGCATAGCCCAGGCTAACTTTCTTTAACACCACTGTCAGCAACTGCTGCACTGAGGTGAGGCTTGGGTGGCTAGTGGAGGGAGTGTTCAGTTTGCAACCTGACTGAGCCCCAGCATGGAGGCATTTAAAACAGCTTGTCCAGCACATAAAATGCAGCACACAGAGGAGCTGAGCTTGATTCTTTTCTCTTTTTTATCTTAGGGTGGATAGGTCCTTCAAAGTACTATCAGTGCTTGTATGTCTGTGCAGTTGGGTCCTTGAAGAAAATATTTCTGTGAAAGAATTATTGGTGTAAATATTACCTTGGAATGGTTGTTACAAGTAGGTTTATTGTGCAGAACCCTTGGTTCTCAATTTGGGTTTAGCATTGCAATATCTTAAGGAAAACAGGCCTCTGGGGCTGTTTCATATCTGCAGTGGCTCTTTGGCCAGGGTCATCCTTAGGCATATTTTAATCGTGGAACACAGTTTTTCATTTAAACTTTGATGGGTTGAAAGATAGGACAGTTTAAGCAGTTTTGAGTACTCAAAGGCCAAAGAACATTTAAGAAAAGTGTTCCTAAATGCAAGGATTTGCATCAAAGCTTAAAAGTTCTGTAAAGTGAGGAAGAAGTTAGAGGTGATGATGATGGAGGTTAGATGGTTATGTGTTCCCTTTGGCCTTGATTTATATGCTAAACTTGCTGTTTTGGGCTTACGAAGCATTTGTTGTCCATGCACAAAATCTGAAATCAGAATAAAATGTCTTAGCTGAGGTACTTAGTGGTTAGCAACACTTTGTAGCAACAATCTTTTTTCCTAGATTACTGTTATTTTAGTGGGTTTTTAAAGCACGTTGTATTTTGCTGAGGGGAATTATTAGCTGTATTGCGTCTTTTATACATTAAAATAACAATCCCACTGTATATTTTTGCACTTAGACATATTTATTAGAAAAGAAAGTGGTTTAAGTTCCAATAAGGCAAGCATAATTTCCTTACAAGGTTATTTTTTTACCTCAAGTATTTTGGGTTTTGCCTTTATAGTCTCTAGGGACTAAAATGTTTTCTAAGGGGAAGACAAGTTCTCTTGAGCTATTCAGGTCTAATATTTGTTGATGTAGGGTTGACTCCCAAGGTAAGTGGGCTCTGATATTCTGAAAAGGTACCTCTGTAGGCTTAAGTTTGCTATATGGGCTTTCATGCCTTTGGTGGAAAAAATTCAGGCAGTGCATTTTGAAAATACATTAAAATGTTGAATTCATAACTTGTCATCCAATCAAATGCTCGTGGTTGTATTATAAAAATAGGCAGCAGTAGGTTTTAGCTATTTCCTCTGCTACAGAAATAATAGCTTTGTGTGAAGGGTCATTTAAAAAGTGGCAAATTAGATAATTCTTCTGTGTAATTTTTTGTGTGATGTCTGAGTGCCAGCTGGTTTCAGTGTGTATCAGCTGATCAGTTTATATTTTTGGGTGGTGTTTGGTTTGCCTTGTGTGAAGTACAGTTTTAAACTTTAATTCTGTTCTTCATAATTGTAACTTGAGCTGTGTTTGGTTAAAGGAGTACTTTTAAAGAGACTTCAGCCTTTGTGCCCCTCCCATGTGCTGTAAGGTCTGGCATTGAAAGATAAAGCAATTTGAAATTCATAAGGCCTCTACAGGGGCACATGTATCTTGCAATTGAAATTGCAGCAGTAAGTGTAACTGTATGAGTTCAGTAAGAATATAAGGTATTTTAAAGTCCTTCTGGGAAATATAACAGAAAGTAAACAGTTCTCAATATTTTTCAGTACTTCTCATTTCTGTAATTGATTGAAAGAGTCATGTTTTCTTGTTGGGAGTGGAAAAGATGCGTGTTTTTCCAGTTCCTGCTTGAAGTCAGTATAGGAGCTGACTCCGTATCTTTCAACCCACATCTTTGAGTTGGAGTGAGAACCAAACCTAACTCTAAAATAGTTTTTTTTTCTGATAGTGCTCCTGTTACATAGATAACTTTTTGCCTTAATGGGAAAGAAATTCAAATATCAATGGTAGAGTCAGGTGGAAGCAATGTATTCCTTTTAAAATACGATTCTATTAGGAGGGGGGGAAACCTTTAATAATTTTTTTTTTTCTTATTCAGGAATAAAAAACTACTCCAACTGGCCTACCATCCCACAAGTGTACCTCAATGGTGAATTTGTTGGCGGCTGTGATATACTCCTCCAGATGCATCAGAATGGAGATCTTGTAGAAGAGCTGAAGAAACTAGGAATCCGTTCAGCACTTCTGGATGCAGAAAAAGACCAAGAGAAAAAGTAAAATGAGAAAAAAAAAAATTCTCTGACAGGAGTAAAACCAATCTTCGATAAGAACTTGTTACCCATAAAGCCTTACGTACTTTAGGTCAAACAAGGCATCTGTTTGAACTGACACTAAGTGAATGTCTCTCAGCTCATGGTAAATGTAGTGATCTTGGTATTTTGATTTATGGGTATTGTGAAAATTCAAGTATAACCACTGCACTGTAAAGCAAATGTTTGTGAAAATTTGTGTTCTAAAAAAGAAAAAGTTCACTTCTAAAAGCACTCTTCTTCATTGAGATGGGAGTAAACCAAAAGAACTAATAATATTTTTATGGATTTTACGTGTGTGATTCTCTGTTCTTTGATACATGAACCTATACAAACAGCATTTGCATTCCCTTGCTTCTCTTGCAAAAGCATTAAGTAATAGTGCATCTGTTTCTCTGTTTAACTCTTGGTAATAAGACTTCCTGAGACCTGTAAAACCTGTATAATCACATACAATATAGGAGAAAAGCAGTTTTCCAACAATATAGGAGAAAAAAGATTATATGAGAGTGCATGAAATATACTTTTATTCCAAAGGGTAAAAATAAACAGAACTTGTACAAATACATGTATAATGGTCATTATTACTTTGTAACTTTCTGATGGCTTTTAAAACTGCTAAGATTTGTGCCTAAATACTTTATAAAACCTTTTCTACCTCTTGCAAGTCAGCTTTTCCCCCTGCTTAAATACTTTTTGTATGGCAGTTCTGTGTCAGTGCTAAAATGTGGGAATTAAAGCTTCAGTATTCTAGCTTGAAATGGTACAAGAGGATACTTCAGTTATTACTGTAATCTTGTATTATTTGCTCGTTATCTTTTTATATTTGTTGTGTTTCCAAGTGTTTTCTCCTGTCTGATGTGCTCAGGAGAACACAGTCTTCAAACATGGGATTTACAGATGAAATGTTCATGTGGGTAAGATGAGTGCAGAAGAGAGGTTACTGAATATTTCTTTGTGGAAAGTCTGAAGTGTTCAGTACCTACCTAGCTACATTTCTCTAAATGAAAACAAATTATATTAACCAGTGTAGCTTCAGCTCTATAGCAATACTGCTAAGGTTAAAAGCTAACCAAGCTATTTCTAAATGCAGTTGAATTATTATGAACCAGTTTGCACGTGAATTAGGCAAATGGTTGGAAATAAACTGTGTTTTATGTTGATTGTCTACAGTAGTTGCTCTTTATTTTAAATGACTAATGAAACTGATACTGCTTTTGATTTGAAGCCTAACATGTTTTCCACTACATAGGATAGAAAATGTGCTCTGGAGAAAGAAGAAATTATGAATGGTCAGTGAAAGAGAACAGGACTGGAACCTGCAGACAACAGAGATTTGATGCAAGGTCTGGTTCTAAATCTCTCCTGCCCACTTGAGCAAGCAGTGGAGAAACTATACTAGAACATTATGCACAGGATTTGCCAAACTGGTAACAGTAAGCTTGCTGTATAGTTGTAACTCAGTCAGTATCAGCAGGATTAAATACAGTGTGTGTGTTATGTGTATTCACTTGGTCACCACAGCAGGTCCGTGGAGGTCACTGAGTGGCCACAGTGTAGGAGGAAGTTCCTCTCGAGGCAGTCACTTGTGGCTGCAGGGCATGGAGGTGTGAGTGCAAGATTTTTTCTGTTCACGTGCCACATCACATTCATGTATCAAGCTTAAGGTATCGATGAAGATTTGTTCTGAGCATTTGAATTCACATTAAATGAACTTTCTTCTGGCTAATCACAAGTAGTTTTTGCCATTCTGAATGTAAAACAATGTTTAGAAAAAGAAGTAAATTTCAAAAGTCTTTTTTATTTGTGTCGACCTATTAGAATAAATGCACACAGTAAACAAAAAGGTAATGAAGAAAATTTGTTTTCTGCTTCAATGGTTAACTCTTAGTCTGGTTACTAAATAAATCTCTTAAAAAAAACAATCCCTCAAATTAGCTGTTTCATAGATCTTTAGTCTTCTGCACAAGCTGAATATTTTTCAGTAGTATCTGCTAGTAATTTAACATAAAGGGAACTTCAGCATTGTCAGATAGTCTTTATTCTCTATGCAGCAAAATTTTTCTCCCAGCATGAGTTCCTGCTTTTAACAAAACATGGAAGTTTTTCTACTTCCTCTACTTTCTTCCCCTCTTTAGATTTTAATTACTTGATTAAATCTTTGCATAACATACATAGTAGTGTTTATATCAATCTCTTCATGACTGGAACATGTTATTGAGCAAGTAAAAGCAACAGTGATTTCATAAAGTGTGTGTGACAAAGCCACAGAATGGGTAATGAATTTGGGACTTCTGGCTGCATTCCCATTCAAGCTGTACGTTTCCAGCTTGTGTGTGCATGAGCAGTTGTTCTACATTTATAAAAATGATCATTTTAATCCAGCTGCAATTAAAAAAAATGCCATCTGCTTAAATTGTGAAGGTTCAGATGCTCACAAAGGGCTTTATTTTGTTGTTGAGTGTTTTCCCTGAGAAACTAGTTCTAGGAGATCATTTTAGAAGGTGGGCAGTATTGTGCACACTGCTCGTCATCCTCTGCTGTCCCTCAAACTGGAGGCAAAAAGAAGCATGTGCTTCCAGTCCCAAAGGAATGACACAGATTGTTGCGGTTTGCTGGCTTTTTGGTGGAGTGGCAAGCTGCAAAGCAGTGCCAAAGAGCACTTCTGCCCAGCCCAGGTCAGCCTCTCGTGCTCCAAACCTTCCCTCTGAAGGCATGGTCACAGGGCCCTCACCGGCCAGGGAGCCACAGGGCAGCTCTGGCGCCTTTGCTCTCTGCAACAAGGCAGCAGTGAGGGAGATAAGAAGAGGCCTCTGCATGAGGAACATGGGAGATCTTTATTCACACATTAGCGTGCTGGTCCCCAGAGGCAAAAGGCAAAGAAAGGCAGAGGGTCTGGAGTTTTGTGGGGGTCGGAGGAGGGGTGAAGTTGGGGTCCCTCAGAGACCCTATAGGAGAAGCCTGAGTGAATGGCCAGGACCAAGAGGGAAGGGAGGGAAAACGGGTTGGAGGAACACGACAACAGATAAAGTGATTTTTTTGAGGAAAAAATCCATGCCTCTCTTGAGGAGAGATTTGCACTTGCTTTTCTCATGCTCTTAGGCAGTGAGAGAAAGCAACTGATGATACTGGAGAGTGGGGTGACAATCTCTGAGTGTGCTGGGCTAACACCAGGGGGCTGGTGCCAGCTGGATGGATCCATGAGGAGTCCTTGGTCAGGAGGATGTGATGGGTTCTGTGGAGGAAAGGGTGACTTTTTTTCTCCCCAGGAGGAGCAGCTTGTCACAGGAGGTGAGGGAGAGGAAGGGGGGAAGCTGGTACTGCTCCTTGTTCTTCCCAGATTCCTCTGCCATAAAATGAAGACCAAAGAGGTAACAGTGGTCAAGAGTGCACTGTGGGAAGGCCGACTGAAGTTGCTGAGGACAGCCGAGAGCAAAAATGGGGACCTGCTGTTGCCATCTTTGGTGAAGAGAGAGGGAAAACTGCCTGGTCTTGAGTTAGGTCTGCTGTGGTAAGGACAGGGCAAGTGTCAGGGCTGTGCAGGAGGGTTGCCACCTGCAGAGCATCTATGGATCAAGGCTGGGTGTGTGGAGCTGCCAGTCCCATTCCTGCTCTTTGTGTTCCTGTGTGTTGTGCTGGGCAGGAATTTCAGCTGGCTGCTCCTCTGGTGAGATGCTGCTGGATCCATCTTGGTTGGATTGCCCTGCTGAGAGCTTATGGTAAGATACTTGTTGAATGCATGTAAACTTAGATAGGATTGTTGCTCTATCATAGAGTTGTAGCATGAGTGTTTGCCAAACTGGAAACCAGTACCATAATTATTTACATTTTATTCTGAGGATGCCCTTGGTGTTACTGCTGTGCTAAAAGGCTGAACTGAACAGACCAACCTATTCATCAGATGATAAATTTAGCTAATCTTTTGCATTTGCTACACTTCACATCTCTTAGATATGAAGCAAGGTGCTTTGGTTTAATTGAGATTGTTTGTATTCTAAAGCTGACCTACTGTGTTAAACCTTCACCAAAGGGGGGGTAAAGGTTTCTTTGCTCTTCTTGAACTGGTCCTGATGAGAAGCAGAAGGAAGCAGGTTACAAACACTTGCTGTTGTTCTGCTAATTTTGATTTTTGTACATTAAAATCAATTAACACAAAAGTTGTTTCCCTGAGAAAACAGTGATTAATATCTCAGGGCATATTAGTGGCTTACACAGTAAGTGTGTTTCTCAGCCCTGATGACTTCCTTGCCTTAATTTTGCTAGCAAATATTTGGACATGATCAATATTCTCCTTTGCTTATCTTCTCCAAAAAAAAAAAAATTATACCGTCTAAATGCCCTGAAATACTTAAGTACCTTTATTTTAGGTCTGACAATGTGTACACTTATTTTCATGTTCTCACTGAGTTCTCTGGTTCTCTTTAAAAAGTGGGCTAGAAATCTTTGGCAGGGCTTTTCTGGGAGTCTGTCAATGTGCATAGAAAACAGTCAAACCTGGGAGTATGAAATCAAAGAATTAAAATATGAAATATGAAATCAAGGAGAATCTCTCCTGAGCTGTCACCAAGAATCCCAGTAAGACCCTGGCAGTGCCTACATCTAAGAAGGGCAATGCTAAAAAGCAGAGCTGGCAGCCTGATCAATAAATCCCTGTCTAATCTGATTTGCAAGTCCCTTCTGCAGAAACCAGATCTTCCTACACAGGGGTGCTCAATATCCATATTACAGGACTGTATAAGAAAAAACTCATTAGTTACAAGATAGATGTTACCTGTTAGGGAGTCTGTGAGCAAAGGTGGAAAGACAATAAGGAAAGGTAAAGAGAGTGAGAAGGGTTTGGATTGTTAATGGTGCTGGGTGATGAGGTGAGCTTGCTTTTTGGCTGAAAGGGTTGAGAGGAACACACTACTCTGTAAAGGGCTCTGGTTTTTCTGATTCTGGCTTTTTCTTTTGGATGCTGCTTGTTTTGTTTAATAGCTTGGTCAAAGCAGTGCTGTCTCTGATGTGAACTGATGATGGTTATAGAAAGTCCTCACTGATTTAACTACTTGAAGTCTTTCCTGGAATCTCCCAGGGGAAGCAGGTTTTAGTTACACAGATAATAGGACTAAAATAGCTAAGTGGATTCAGGTTTTATTTTCAACATTTCTTTTTTATCATCCAGCTTCTTGTTATGCCTTGTTTCTATGGAAGTAAGGGAGTAGGCCAGGAGCAAATGGTTTTAGTTAGAAAGACCTTGGTACTCCATAAAATCCATGGTTGTCATAGGGTGTAACTGAGATGAGTTCACAGTGCCGTATGCAATCAACAAGCATTTGTATCTTCCCAGTTTTGAGGATCACATCTTAATTGGACAACAGAAATGCTGGCAGAGCAGCAGGCTGCTGGCTTATACTCCCTTTTCAAGAAGAAACAAAACCCTTTAAGGGTGACTTTTATTCTCAAATGAAATTAATGTTTTAAGACCTTTAGAATCAAAGTAAATAAACAATCTAAACATCCTTAAAGATGGAGTCTCTAGAAACTTTTTTCTAGCTGTAGAAATACAGGTTGTAATCTCCAAAGGAGCTCGTTTACCTTAAGTATGTGCAGGTGGTGATGGTTTATAATTACACAAGAAGAATCCAAAGGCCAAATTCAATATGAATTTTGAAATAATTTTGCCACTGAAAGATGTTACTTTAGCAAACAGGGACAATTATATTTTTCTTTTCATTGTTGCAGTAGTTTTACATAAAAAGCTATGAGACTACTCCTGTGCAGGTGCAGGTGGGTGTGTCTGTAGTTATAGTTACATGTTGTGCCTTCTACCTTAAAGCTTTCATGAGGGACCTACCTAAAATCTTTTAAAGATGAGCTTTTGTAAATACAGAAATGTTTTGTTACTTTTATGGCAATAGCTATAGAGAGCATAAAGTTTTGGAACCTTTAGTCTTAAATCTATGATCTAGTGAGGGAAAACCACATGCTTTTATGGGGGTATCTCAACAAGCATTTTAGAGCTTTCAAGTACATGTTATCTTTGAAATACTACATCAGATGGGATTTCCCCATTGAATGGTAATACTATGAAATCTACCATTTCTGGTGTTTTCCACCATTTAACTTGTCTAAACTCTAAACAGCTCTTCAAGTAGATTTTTTTTTTCTTGAAGAAAATATAGGTATTCTCTGAGAAGCAGCACTTTTTGATTACTTCAAAGAGAATGTGCTCCATGAAGATGGTGCATATTTAAACCGCAAAGAAAGGCGAAGAGAGCAGATTTAGGGCTGGTGTTCAAGAATGTCTTGTACTGCTGATTTTTAAAAATATACAGATTCTAGAATTCTTCAGTATTTAATTTATTTACTCATCCATCTGAGATACTTCATGAGAGACAAGCAATAGGATGTGAAAGGAAATAATTGCAAATATATTAATAGTGCCTGAAAGGAAAGCAAATAAACTAAACACTTTCATTGACGGCAGAGGAAAGCTGTGGAGGGTCTTCCCGGGGAGATGCTCTGGGATGAGCTCTGGGATGAGGTGCCTGCAGCCGGGCGAGCGGCCGAGGCCATCCAGGAGATGGTGCTGTTGGACTGGGGAAGCGGCACGGCCCTGACCCAGAAGCATCTTTCAATGCGGTCCTCCCTGTTTTCCATCTGTGTTGCATGTTACTCTTTGGGGTCCCCGTTTTCTTTTGGGAGCAGAAGGTGCGGGTGTTAACCAGGCGCGTACCGCGCTCCGGTGTGCGATGCCATTCCCAGCCAGCCAGCCCCGCGCCCTCGGTGGAGATGACGGCAGTGCTTGAAGGCGATGTTTTTCGCCGGGACTGCGTGGCTGGCGAGATGGTAACGCCGGGGCGAGGAGCAGCTTCACAGCTCACTGCCCTCTCCGGAGCCACCGCCTGAGCAGTGCCGTGCCCCAGCCGGGCGCTCGCTGGGTGCCCGCAGCCTCGCCGCTTCGCGCGGGGAGCAGCACGCCTGCTCCGGGGGCTCCTTGGGGACCCGACAGCTTCCCTGCCAGCTTCCCTGCCAGCTTCCCTGCGCCATCCTCGGGGCGGCCCGTCCCGCGCACACGTGCCTGGCAAAGGTAAGCGCAGGGGCGGCTCTGCGGCCGCAGGGCGGGGGCGAGCGCGGGGCGGCGAGGGGCGAGCAGGGGGCGAGCTTGGGGCGAGGGTCCCTCAGCTCCCGGACACCCTCCCCACTTCTCGGCACACGAGGCACTCGCCTCCCGCCCGCACCTGGGCACCTGTGGGCCCTGCGAGTGAGAAGGTCTGCGGGCAGCTCAGGGCGGGAAGATTTGAGGTGGTGAAGGGGAATTTGGGTTTCTTTCAGTCCAGAGTGTCTCAGCAGAGCAAGAGGTCAGAGGGTTGTGGTGACATGTGCATTTGCTGTTTTGTTAGCATCCTCTCATCTCCTTTGGTTCAGAGGCTTCAAATCTGGCCAGTAAAGATCAGTAGGAACTGGAACAGGTTAGTGGATGCCCTGGGAGCAACTGTAGCATGAAGTCACCATATTGGGTACTTAAAGAATATTTAATAGAAGGGAATATCAAAGGCCTTTCCCCAACTGCAGGAGGACTTCTGTCTCGGAGTATTTCTGCATGTGTAACCAGGCAGTGGCCAGGGTTTTATATGTGATATAAATCTAATCCCCTACTTCTTCAGCCTGAGGTCTCTTCTATCTGAATGGGTATAACTAAAATAAGATCTTTCTACATGCAGGCAGAGAAGCCAAAAGCAAACCTCCTGCAGGTGTCTGGGTAGGTTACAAGGCCTCCCAAATTGCAGCCACCATTGTGCTATGAGCCATTTTGAGTTTGTTGCACCCATCTCTCTGTGCCTGAAGTGAGCGTGGCCAGTGGTGCAGGAGAAGTGGCCGGTGAGGAAAGAGCCATCACAGAAAGGATGGCCAAACCTCCCTTGGAGTAGACCCACCAGGGAGGCCAGTGGTGTAAGGATTTAAGGATTATGTCTGTTGTGATGCATTTCTACTCCTGTCTTTTAAAATCATTAACAGCAATTCAATGGCCAGTGGTAGGATTCTAATTTTTTTTTTCTTAACAATAAATGATTTAAAGCTCAGGTGGCACTTTGTGGGGGCTTTTGCTATGTGAGTAATGATATCACATGAGCTGGGTAGGGAAGCAATTGAGAAACTGCTGTCCAGCCATGTTTAGGTGTGTCAGCAGAAGGAAACCAGAAGAAAATACTAAAGAACAGCAATTCAGGAAGGAGTATAACCAGCCCAAAGTGAGCCTGTTCAAATTCCTTTGCTTTTCATTTGAGTTTGAGGTATAGTTCAGCTCACTCTGCTGAACAATTGTCAAGTTTTCAGGAGGGAGCTATATGTTCCTTGGGCCTGAGGAGTGTGCTGTGAGCAGGAGATGGCTCAGGCCACAACTTCAGCATGGTCCTGCGCATCTCTGTCTCAGAAAGATGAGATCTTCCTACGTATTGAAGAGGAGTCTCAGCAGGCACCAGACAGGAAGTTACACACTTTGTTTTAGGGACCATTTTACACTGAGCTCATGAATAAAATAGAGTGCTTAGGATCAGCACACTGACTCAAACCTCGCAGACCTCTCTGCTCTGAGACCCCAAACCACCAAGCTGTAGTTTAAGGCCTTCTTTCACCTCAGAAGAGGTGAAAGAAGTTGCAGTTCTTTCTGAGCCAGGAACCCCATCCCAATAAGTGGAAGAGAGTGCCCTCTTCCATCCTTGTTCCCTGCCAGGTGGCTGAGTGCTTCATTTGAGATGGGCAATGATCGTTTGACCTCCCTCCCATGCATCCTCCCCGTGTCTGGAAGAAAGTACTCTAATCACTGCACTATTGCAGACAAGCAGTGTCCAACACCACTGGTATGGATTACACACCTCAGGTTTGCCAGCTACTGTCCAATTACTTCCTTTGGAAAGTATTAAAACAGGGGGTAGGTACCTCTTTTTCCAGCTTGGGCCAGAACCATAAGTCAGAATGAAATTTCAGATCAAAATGCTACCTTTTTTAGGTACCTGACATCCTGATATCCTGATTTTTGGTTCTTAATCAATATGCAGGAAAGAATTCAAGACAAGCCTGCATCTGAGGCTGCTAGCAGACATATTAATGTAATACAATCCTGTAGCTTAGTGGGAAATAAAATACAAAAAAGCTTTCTGGATTTTGGTTGTGTTGAGAGGATTTGTCAAGAAAGCTCCTGAGGGAAAAGTAGAGGAGGATGCCATGAATTCAACTTAAGAACAGTAATAGAGTCTGGAGGGCATGTATGTTGCCAATAACAATAATACTGGGCAAACAAAGAGGAAATCAGTACAACTGAGTGTCAGGGAACCCTTCCAAATTTGAAAATCTAACCTTAGTTTTCCAATACATTTCTTTATTAATTAGTGTAAAGATGAGATGAAAGGGAAATAAAAAGGAAGTATGGTGGACTATAAAACACTAAAGCTACAAAATAAGAATGCTTCAGGTTTGTCAGTCAGAAGAGCAGGAATAATTAACTGGTAGTTCAGAAACTGGATCACCGAAGATTAAAGGCAGAAATTAAAAAAGATAAAGACATTGCTGAGAATCTGAATGATTTGTTTGCAGCACTCTTCAGCACGGAGAATATCAGAGTGATACCTACTGGGACTTGCTCTTTTCTGGTAATCAAGATGTGTCAGAAGGAAGAGCTGGAACAAATCGATAATTTAAAAAGCAGCAAATCATCAGCTCCAGATGGTACATTGAAAAGTTTTGAAGGAGCTTAGTATGAAATAGCTGATCTGCAGCAAAAATATACCTTCCTTAATTAAAAACAGCTATTTCGCTGGATAAGTGGAAGGTAACAATTGTATCCAGAGATAAAAACAGGACTGAGATAATTTGAGGAAACACACACTCTCTATACCCAGATACACACTTCTGTTTTATAAGATGGTTGAAGACAGAATATAAAGTAGGAAAAAAAAAAAAAGAAAAATGATAGTATCTAAAGAGCAAATTTTCTGCAGGAAAGAGTCATGCCTCTTCATTAATCTGTTTTAACTCCAACGGGGACAGGCTTGTCATGGGCAAACAAGAAGGAAACACTGCAATTTAGATAAACCTCAAAGGACCTTTGGCCTCAGCAGGATTCTGTGAAACAAAGAGAGGGGAGCTTGTTGCAAATGTCTTGGCTGATGAGACTATGCCAGGCTGCATGTCCAAAGGAGCCCTGGCCATCCTTAACATCTCCCTGCTGCATCAGGCCTTGCTCCTGCTCTGTAATGGTGTTATCCCACCCAGTAATGCCAAGCCCTGCTTTCAGCTGCCCTGGGAGGTGAGGAACCCATGAGGGGGTGAGTGACCTGTTTCCAGCCTCTGAGAAAGCTTAGCAGAGGTTGCTTCTGTGTGTCTGTTAGGCTCAGAAGTCTGAAAAGGTGAACACTGTTGAGAAAGCTCACACACTGCTTTTAAATTTTAAGTCCCACAGAGGATGAAGAGGTTGCTCCAGGGAATTGCAGGAGGGCAGAAACTAGGAGCTGAGGAGCATCAGTGGCAGCTGTGGTGGGAAGTTCTTCTGTGGGTAACACCAAGGTAGCAGCTTTGTGGTAAAGGCATTCATGGGGAAAGAAAAATATGAACAAAAATGTTAAGAGCCTCCAACTTGTTAGGTAAAGGCAGGAGCTGGCTGGCAGAGGGCTTTTTTAACTACTGTCACTGTCACTCACTAGAAGCAGATCTAGTACTATGTAAAAAAAAAAAAGAAAAAAGGAATTTGGTTATAGCCAAATAGAAAATGAATATGACAAAGCATCTAATTTCAGGAGAAGAAACAAGAGGAAATGTATTAATTTTCCCTCCCAATGCTATGCACGAGTTAATTAAGTACAATATCAATGTCAACATTGTTTAACACAACCCTGCATGTTAATAGTGAATACTCTGGATGAGTTGAGAGGAAAATCCATACCTTTTCCCTTAGAGGGAATCCATAAGAATCCATACCTTAACCCTTAACAGCACAGTTTTCTCCTATCTTAATTTTGTGCAAATCGGGACTGTCTGTGGACTCCTTATTGTGTTCTTTGTTCCCACATCCTGCTTCAAAGGTACCTCTCTGCTTCTATGCTGTCAGTGAAGGTTGACGAACTGACCATGTCACCAGGAAAAAATTTCAGTAGGATTCCGTGGAATAGCTTAAAAAAATCAACTAAGCAGCCAGCCACCAAATCTTTAACTAAAGTATTTAATGTTCAGAATCTTTGTTAATACAAATGTACGGTTTTCATCAACTTCAACAAGAAGTTTTTTGCTCATTTAGGCAGACAACAGGACTACCTCCTTCTTTCTCATTTGTTTTTGCCTGTCAGTTCTTCTCCATTTCTTCTGATGTCCTCTTCTATGGATTCTCCCCTCAGTCCTAGGCTCTTCCCTTCCCTACCTCCCTCTCACAGGTGTGTGATGCTGCTGGTGCTCCTCTTCTTCTCTACCTGCTCCTGCCTCCTCACAGCCTTGTCAGCTCACAGCTGTACAAACTCTTGTGCCCAGCCAGAGTCAATTATGCCAGCAGAGCTAATTAGAAGGCACAAGATGCTGTGCCTCATTCTTGAGATTTGTACAGCTCCTCATCACAGTGTGCTCTGCTGATTAGGAAATACTGATTTATAATAACAAAAATGATAACAAAAAAAATAGTTTTAAGGCTTCTGGAATAATCCTGCTGGTTTTCTCTTTCCTCTGTTCCATGCAATTATTTTCATATTAATGAGCTCTAGTACACAGCACTTCTAAGATTTCACTGGGTATTTGGTAGGAAACAGCATCAGCAGGAAATGCCTGGAGAAGTGCTGTATTTATGGATGATAAACTAGGCTGTAGATTTTAGAAAGACTGTGTTTTGCCTTTTCCTTTAAATTTTCTTATGCAGTCACATAAGGGAGGAAAGGATGGTGCAGAGGTGCCCAGGACACTTTTAAATTAGCTAATTTAGATGCAAAGTCAGCTTTGCCATGGCAGCATGGAGCAGAGCAGCATGGCTGATTCACTCAGCTCCACAACAGTCCCGAGGGTCCCACTGCTCAGCTTTTCCAATGCTCTTTTCTGCAAGAAAACTCTCCCCTCTCTGATGCCATGGGATGCTGTGGCTCATGTCATCATACAGTAATTCAGCTGCTTGATGTGACAGTTTGCTGATATATAGGCTTGTGGGCTTTTCTGGATGCAAGATCCACAGTAGAGTTGAATAGCTAATGCTTCAGGGTCAGTAGGTTTGGGTCCTTTCTTTCCGTTTATGAAAACACCCATAACTGTCAAAGCTCAAGAGAACTAAGACCCTACAAAAACCAGAACCACTTGCACATCAATGCCATCAGCAAATGTTTCTTTGAGCTGGTTTTCATGTCTGAGACTCAGACCAACATCCAGTGATCTTGTTATTTCTACATCAGCAGCATAGCAGACTGTTCTGACATCCCTTACCCAAAACTACTTTGGGCTAGATAAAACAATAAGATCTTGGTGATGGTTGCCCAGAGCGGTTCTCAAAACCACTTTATTCATCATTAAGACAAAGAAAATTGTCCTCAGTAGCAGGACTGTGGAGTGGGAAATAGAGATTATAGATACAGTCTCAGGGAAAAGCTTTGTGTTAATTATCATTAACCTCTTGTGAACTTCTCTAAGTTGTAACTGTTCAGCTGGGCTTCACCTAACAGAAAAATACATATATGTTTCCTGGTCATCCTATCAGAATAAGGTAAATTGTAACTGTGATTAATTTTTTTCTTCCTATCCCATTCCCCCATGGCTAAAGGGTCTTTAGGTTGGTGGACAAGTTGTTTTTCCTCACAAAAAAGCTGTAATAGGAGAGTGAGACTTCAAATCTCACGTTGAGGAGCATTTACTATATAGTTTTCTGTTCAGAGAAGCCAAAGTTAAAAGAAAATTAAATCAAATTTTTCTTAGAACAGGTACATCATTTTGTCTGGTCAGCTATTGTGAGCTTGTTTTCCCGAACTGCTGAGTTCAGCTGGAACTTTAGGTGCTTGGTCTCTTTGAAAATCGTGCCCAGGGCTTCCAAATCCAGGCAAAGGGCCATGGTGGTTTATATAGTAACTCTGGCACTGAGGATGAAATAGAGCCTCTCTCTTTCAGAGGGACCTTCTTACTTCAAGGACTTCAGGGACTGTAAGTACTGAAACCTTGCTGTTTAAAGTCCTTTCTGCTTTGAGGTATTCCACCAGGGAGTGCAGTCTCCAAGTTCAGCACAAAATGATGCAGTCCCAAATAGGACACTGCACCTGAGCCCACTCTAGGTTATTATCTGACACTATTATTTTTTCTTGTGGAGATCATAAAGAGTGCATGATGGAGCCCCAGAACATCTTTTCTCCAGAGTACTGGTATCCTGAGAATATGACAGGAACCTCTCAGCTTGAGGTTTATTAGGTAGCCAAATCCCTGTTTCACTGTAGTGTAATGGGGTTAATACTTTCTGTTCACTGTCCTGCACTGACTGGAATTTTAAATGCTAAATCTAATCTGACCACTGTAATTTAACTTCCTTGTTTTTGTATGTCTGCTTCTAGTTGACCATGCTATGTTGCCATCTTGCTTTTTCGGTTGGATGTCATTTAGATCTTCTGAAAACAAATTTACTCTGTCCTGGCATGCAGAATTTTCCCAGGAAGTCCCAGAAATTGATTTCTGGAGACTTACTTGACTTTGAGATCACATCCTGGAGGATGGTGGTATTGAACTTTAATTGGTTTCTCAGAGTTGATTTTCTCCACTTATTAGTTCACAGAGCAGATGAGCAATTCACTCACTTAACTCTCGATTGGCTCGTGGGATGGAAGAGCCCGTCCTTGCACTCATATTTTAAACATCTCCCACCATTTCTTTATAAACAGGCAGTGGAATGATACTAAGTTTGAACCCAAAGTACTTAATTTCTTTACCACATTGAAGCATAGCTGAGAGCATCCAGAATCTGGTGTAGCTGTTAAGAAAATACGCTGTTCCAAACACGCTGCTTTTGTTGATTTCCCCCACTGGAGCTCAGCAAATCTGTATTACCTTTGTTACCATGATAATACAAGTCCGTATGCTTTCTGATGAAATTCAAAGAGGTGCTTACATTTTTTTTCTGCTTGTAATTAGGGCAGAGCAGACAGTTCAGGAGGAGACCCTGACCGTTTATAGCAGTTTGTAGGAGGGCTGTGGTCACTATGCCAGAGGAGGAATCATGAGACTCTTTAAGCTTTGTTAATGACCCTACTGGAGATTCTTCCTCCAGGGCTCAGGTTCTGTTCCCTTCTTATCAATGACTTAACCTAATTTTTTAAGTTAATGAACTAACACTAATGAACCAACAGAGTAGGGTTTGTCCTTGAGCCTGTTTCTACAGTGCCAATAACATGTGACCAGAGACACAAGTGTGCTGTCTGTGTGTCTTCCTTGGGAAAATGGGGAGTAAGTGGTGGAATACACTTGCTGAAAAGCACTTTGCTGTGGTGCTGCTGTGTCCTAACCAGTGTGTAAAACCTGGGTAAGTTTTAACACGAGTTAGGCAAACACTGGCATTTGCACAGAGTTGTCTACGTGTGAAATGGCTGTCTGTGCTTGGTTTGTAGTCAGTGGTGGTCTGTCAGTCCTGCCAGAGTGGTCCACAGAGGTGTCCAAGCATCAGGGGCTCAGTTCAATTGCTTAAAGGTACATGTCTGGTGCCATTTGAGATGCCCTGGAGTAAGTGAGACATCCCCAGTGAGCTGAAGATTTAGCACAGGACTTTTGCTGTCCTGGGAGCTGCAGGCCACACTAGACACCTTCACACAGTCAAACCCAGTTGTCTGCTTGAGGGTAAGCTGAAATGATCTCAAGGGTCTGCTTGGAAAACTCTCCCAGTGATTGCAACCAGGACACAGCACCCATGTGGAGACACCTGGCTGGAAGCATCTTCACCTCCAGCTGCATCCAGTCCCTTATGGCTGAAGATATAGGTCTGGCTTCCAGAGACATTTAGAGTTAAATATGTAGGTAAGCAGCTCCAGAGGGCAAGGTATTCAGCCTATTTTTAATAGCTACTGTAGGAACAAAAGAAATGCCCTCTGAAAATGTCTTTCATCAAACTGGCTACAGAGAGACACTGGGCATGTAGCTGTCTAACTTTCAGCTTAAGAAAGTGAAAAGCATCCCACCTTTAGATGAGATGTAATCCTTTAAACTCCACTGACCCAGAAACAGTTTTCTCCAGTTACCTGCAGGAAAGGCCATAGGGGAGACACAGTAATGATATTCTGAACCTCAGGAGCATCTTGAATATTTCTGGACTTTGCAAAATAATGTTGACTTAGAGATATTTGGAACTGAGCTATGCACAAGCTAAAAGCTTACTGTTTTTTCCATTCTCCAGATAATACTTTTCACCTTTGCAGCCCAAAAAAAACCTGTGGAAATGAGCATAGTTTCTCACTCTATTTCCCTGGACTATTTCAGTCTTCACCACCTGGATGATATTTTCTTACCCCTTCCTTCTATTTTCATCCTTTTTGAAAGACGAAAAGACCACAATTTCACTTGGGTTGTTTTGGGAGGCATAGAAACCATGATGGCTGCTGTGGGATTGATGGGAGAAGTTTAGTGTGGGAGTAATGACATTTTCAAATTAAGGCTGGCTGACCCAGATGCTCTTTATAGAAGTATCTCATTTAAAAGCTTAAGTGAATTATATGGTCGAAGTTTTAAAAGGAGATGTGAGGGGAAAAACTGGGACAACTAAAAAAGTGCAGCAACAGTGAATGTCTGAGAAGTGCGATAGGGACTGTATAAATCCTCAATTCATAGATCACCCTGGGGACATTTGAACGTGGAAGTAGTTGTAGAAAAGTAAAAGGTAAGTCTTCAATGGATGTAGACTAAGTTAATTCCAGTGAGATTAATTTTACTTACATCAGTGAGAATCCAGCTCTCACCACTGTGGGCTGATGGCTCTGGTGAGAAATAATAGTGTCAACTTGATATATCATTAAACAATATTATTTTGCCTCTATAATTGTCCAAAATCTAATATTTTGCAGCTGTTTTGATTAGATTTAACTTTTTATCTGTATCTAGGCAGTGTGAATGACTGAAATTTTCAACATAGTTCACTGTTCTTTATTCTTGATTTCCATATAGATATATATATGTATGTGAAAAGTGCACATTAATATATCAGGTAGAGTCCTCAGAGGTATTGGGATGAAAGAGCTAAGCAGATCTTGGCAGTGAGCAGTTTCCTCTTGGTCACTATTCTGTGTTTAGATCCCTGCAGAGGGGCAGCTGTGTTTGTTTGGACTTTCAAGAAGATCAAGCAAAAAAAGGACACTGACAATTTGATATCTGTTTCATGTGGTGCCTTGCTTATAGAGATCCTAAATGAGTTTAAAATGTGTCATGAAGAGAGGGTCAAAACAAATGTGGTGCCAGGAACAGTACCAGGCTGCTGCAGTCCAGCATTGGCAGGGGATTTGCACAGGAGCCCTGCGGCACAAGCAGAAACAGAGTTGATTCCTGGGTCTCATCTCTCCACAAAGACAAGGCTCTCTGTAGCAGTCACCTGCCCACTCCAGGTCTCCCCTCACACATGCTGGCTGCTGCAGTCAGGAGTGCTGCCCAAAGCCATTTCCAAGGTTTGCTCAGTGCAAACAAACTGCAATGCCATCAGCACTTGATCTGCTAGGTTGATAGGCTGTGACTGCAGCATGAGCCCAGAAGTGAACTCCACTCCACTGGGGCCATGTAGCTGCTGAGCTCATGTCCATTAGAGGAATCCTCTCCTGTTGGATGCCATGTGCTCTTGGGAGAGGCTCTGGCACCCTGTGGTCAGTGGTACCTAGTGATGGACCCAGCTGTGTTTCCTGTCTCTAGTTGTCTTGACCTGGAGCTTGGCACAGAGCAGAGATTATTTTGCTGGATTTGTTCTTTGGAGGAACACCTGGGAGGGTGTCACATCCTAGAGAAGCTGCTGGTGGCAAGTGCCCAGAGGAAGGCAACAGGGATACTTTTGGCAAACTGAAGTGGGAGATAACTTAAGCAGGTTTTGCAATGTAATTGAAAGCGTGATACTTCAAGTGAATTCCTCCATGCGTGTGCCTCCCCCAGCTCAGCCCTCTGTACTTCTTTCTTTCTTTGAACCAGCACCAGTATCTCTTACTTACAAATTTTCATAGGCAGAATTTGATTAAAATAACCAGAAATCGAGGACCTCTGCCTTTACATACTCTTTTAATGCTTCTTGTAATCGTTTGAGTTGAGTTTTGCCCTCTTTTTGCTCCTCCAGATGCTGTCACAGCTTTAATACGTCAGTACAAAGCTTAGTCAACCTCACCAATCTGTCATCGTGCCTCAGGGCAGCAGGTGCCTCAGCAGGTGTTATTTGCTGGAGGGAGAGATTTCACTTGGGTTAGGACTATGGGAAGAACAGCTGATGTTGGCAGTGGGATTGGAGGAAAACGATGGTCCCATGCACACTGGGGTTGGCTAATGCTGTCACTAGAAAATGTCCCTCTTTTGGAATTCATCTGACAGGCGAACCCACCTTCACTATTAGTTTGGATCATGACAGAAAAGAAACTCTCCTATATAGAAGACACTTGTTCTTAGATTATGTAAGTCAGAGCTATGGCTTCTGGGCTCTCACTAAATGCCTCCTTTTCTCTGTACTTTTCCAGCTCATTTGATACAGTTTTGAATTGTGGGTTGTTGGGGTTTTTTTAAGGTTTTTTTAAAAAAATTTATATTAATTACACAAATGCTTGGTGGAGAGCAATGCTCATGTCAAAAGGTTTAAGCTTTGGGTTTAATTTGGATGAATGCCTGAAATTTAGCTCTGAACCAGTGGCAGTCTTTGAATTTATAAATACTAATATCCACCTGAGATTCTGGTCCAAGGCAAGAGCAAGACTTTTATTCTGTTCATGTTCCTCATCTCTGCTTATCACCATAGCAAATTAGGCCTTTTTCGGCAAGCAACAAGTGGTATGACTAACAACCTTGTAGTGCTGATTCTTTCTTCCCAGCAGTTTCAGTGAGAACAGCCAAGGTCTGACCATTTAGGCCAAGGACTTAAAGAAATGTTTGATATTTTTGAGGACTCCTGCAAATTTTAGTACAAATTATTTTTGTTTGGGAGTTTGTCCGCTCTTGGCTGGCCCAGGTGAATCAAGTATAGGGAACAGGTTCAGGATCATTCACATTCCCCAAAACCGTGGGCTGAGTGACTGTCCATAACAAGTATTTAGCCACAGAAGTCAGTGCCTGGGAACAGAGAGATCAAATAAGATAAATTGAAGCGATAAATCAGCTGAAGGCATGACAATAGGATAGGAGTAACACTTTCATTATGGTAAAATTGTAGAAGTTAAAATGTTCATGCATTTAAAAACTAAGGAATTTATGTTTTCTTGCCATCTTGATTTGGATTTAGAAATGACATTGAACAGGTAAGTGAAGCCTGGATTTAGGATTTTGTATATGATAAAGTTAGATAACTCAGCAGGGATTTTTTATGACTAGTTGGTAGGACCGTGGGTGGAAATGTGTGTGGTACTGTGTGCTGTGTAAGCAAGCACATCTGCTTACTGCACTCTGCTCTTCCCCGAATTCATATTCTTATATGTGTGTGCTGATTCCTGTTCCAACACAGATAAGGCCATGCTGCAATCTCTTGGTAACAGGCTGTCAGGGTGGACTCGGGAATTTTCACTTTATGGTGAAGTCGGAAATGTCACCAAGGCAGGGCATTTTGTGCTAGTTGGAGGATTCTGTTTCCAGTGTAAAGAAACAAAATGTCACTTTGTGACTCCCATACAGACTTGGTCTGAGCACAGGGCTGAAGGTGCACACATCCACACACATCCAGCTGTGCTGTAGTCTGCACAAATTCTATTTTCACCTGCAGAAGGTGAGCGGAATGGGGAGCTTCTTTTTTTAACCACCCATGATTGACTACTGTTAGTGTTTAATACTTGTATTGAGTCTCAGATAATTGCTGAAGTGATGAACTGCTGTCTCAACTTATCCACATGCAATTAATAATATTGATCACCCTACACTGACCTTGAGAGTTAATAACTGGTTTTTCCCTTAGTTTCCCTTGATGAATGATGTTTTGTACATGTCAACTTATAATTTTGTCAAGGTGTCAGATCACAGGGTCTGATCCTGCAGACACTGAAATGCAAACAGTGCTTTCTGCAATGGTTGTTTCTCTGGGACTAATAAAAATATTTATGTCTAGGCTGAAAAACAGGTACTTTTTTATTTTTACAGGATTTTGTCTGGGGGAAGTCTAAACAAATATTTGTGTGTGAGCCAGATTACTTGAAAGCTGTATAGGATATCTGCACAAAGATTTGAGGCTCCAAAAGTCTGGCCTTATTTTCTCCGTCAAATAATTAGGTGGTTCTTTTCTCCATCTAATGAGAAAGTGTTTCTGGTTTTCCCAAAAAATCCTTTCCCAAAGTAAACAGCCTGGTTAAGACATAGAGAGATAATTGAAGCAATTTATTTGTCTCATCTCATTTGGAGAGACCTTTACAAGTCTTTTTGCTCTAGGTAATCTGAAAAACCTCTTTTTCCCGATTACCTTGAACAAACTGAAGAATTTATTTATGGTTATCTTTTACCAATGGGCTTCCCTGCTTACCTAATTCTCATCTTACTAGTATTATCTGATAATGAATCAGCAGTACTGCTCCTGTTTTGTATGATATTTTTTTCTTAGATTCCTGTTGCACTATGTGCCTTTTTGCTCGCACATATCCCTCTGCTGAGATCCCTAACAGAAGGATAACTACTACAGGCCTGGAAACAGAGAATCTAGCAAAAAAGGTTCTGCTAAAGTCTCTGAAATATTTTTATTCTCTGCTGCAGAGAAAATCAAACAGATCTGGAATGTGTGAAGTGGCACTCCCAACCCAGAGCTTGGCATCACTGAGGAAAGCTTTGCAGTGCTGTATTATCCAAGAAACACATAGCGAGGGAGTTTGGGGGAAGAAATCCACCCCCACATCGTTGTTCTCACATCAGCCCTAACCCTCATTGGTGGAGTGGTGTGTGGGAATGGTGTGTGATGATCTCACTGCTCCTTCTGCAGAGCAATTGGAGCACGTTGTCCCATAACAGCTACCACTCAGCACTTCAGCACTGATTTCCCTTCCCCATGGACACACAGAACTGCCCCCTTCCTTTGGACAACTGGCATCATCTGAAGACACCTTATCTTTCTAAAAAGCATCTTGAAAAACTCTTCAAACACTGCCTCTTCCCTGCATTTGTACTCATTCACCCCCTCCCCACTGCATCCTCAGCTAAAGCAGATTATTGCAAAATCCATTTAAAAAACACAGCAGTTTTATACGGAGATATCTAGAGGGCAGCAAATCCAGAGGGAAATCTCATCCTTCAGTGCAAACGAAACCTCCTCTTTTATTTAATTTCTGAAAAATCAAACACAGAGTTACATAAAGCTGCTTTTTTTTTTTTCTTTCTCTCTCTCTCTCTCCAAAGCAGCAAGAATAATAAGATACCTCTGTAAGGTTGAGATATAATCATACCTGGGAGCAAATTTTTAATTTGATTAAAGCTTACAGTACTGGACAAAGCCTGTAAGTTCAGGTGTGAGTTATGAAGAAACGGCTCGGCTATCTATAATCCCATCTGAAAGCAAATTTAAAGTATTACTGTGTGACACAGAATGCTGCTGAGTTATTTGTGTATAACTGCTTGATGTGAAGGATATATTTAATTTAGTATTAAGATTGTGTTATTGATTGCAATTCCATTTTCCTTCATGTTTCATTCAAATTGTAGCTGGCCAAACAGCAGCTGGATTCCATTTAAGTGTTGGCAATGGAAATCAAGGCTTCTGTGACATCCTGCTTTATTGCATACCTCCTTCTTCAGCACATTTTGACACCCTTTGAGAAGTGTTTCTGCAATTACCCTTCCTGAATTTCATCACCAACAGTTGATGTGTACAGTAATAGCAATGTTGGAAACCTCCATCTCATGTCCCTAAAGTCTTATGTTTGGCACTTGAAGTTTGGAACTTGGCCATTAAGGAGTTAGGGGAATGCTTTAAAAAAAGGAGAAAATTTAAAAACAGCCCTGCTAATGGTTTGAGTTTTTACGCAATTTTTGAAAATTTTCACTTCAATTGTGTATAAAAATCTGGCATCTGCATGTTGAAAGATGCAAGTAGAGGCAGACCAGTGAAACTTTTAGTGGACCCTGTCAGTAACTACAGAGAAAAGCAGGCAGGCTCCTTCGAGCACACTTGGGAGTATTAGTGACTAAACTTCAGAAGGCACATCTCCCATTCCCCACTTTCTGAAGTTGCAAAATGGGGTTAATGAACTGACCTCCGTTGGCCTGACATTTACATTTACTGATGAAAAATGCAATATGAGAGTTATTCTTGTTGTCAAGGGGCAACATATTTGCATTGAAACAGGATAGGATGTATACAGGAGAGAGGAGGATTGGGACTGTGTGATGACTGTTTTTGCTGGAGACTATGACTGAAACGAGATGGATTTGTGTGGTACCTGATTATTTTTATGGCAAAGGCTCTACAAGAGCACAGGCAATTCCCTGCTAATTGCTTTTATTCTGACACACAACTTTCTTTCCTGTCTCATACATGTGGTGATTTTGCACAGCTAGGATTACATTAGCATTGAAATATCAGGGAATTTCTGTCACTAGAATAGTCAGTCCTTACTGAATATGCAAAAGCATCACCTCCCTTGCTATCTCTGAGTATCTCTGTTTCCTCTGCAGGAAGGGAAGATTCCCTTTCCTCCTTCATCTCAACTAGAGAGTTCCTTTTGCCTTGGGTAATTGTTTATGAGGTGACCACTGGGTGGTTTTCCAAAGCAGCTGCAAGTTGTGGGGTGCAGGTTCAGAATGATGCACTGCCAAAGCCTGCTGACCTGCTGCTGGTAATGGTCACAGAATGGGTAGGACTGGAAGGGACCTTAAAGATTGCCCATCTCCAACCCCCCTGGCATGAGGGATGTGGTTGGCCTTCAGGGCTGCATTTAATAGCAATATATGACTGCATGGCTTTGTTTGTTTGTTTAGTATTGTGTGTACCCTGCCCTGTGAGTAGTGGGTATATCTGAGCCATGAGAGGTTAAAACCCTTTGGACTCCTTTGGTTGCTCAGAAAACTCTTTCTGCCTTGGGCTTCATAGATGAAATATAAACACCATTTACATCTACTTAAAATCTGAATTGAACTTGAAATTTCTGTTCAGTCCAGTGGTGAATGTAGCTACTGTTAAATTACTCCATTAACTATAAAGCAAAGTTTAATCTGCTGTGTTTTACTTTCATAAAAGGCTTCTAAGCACTGGTAATGTTCCTTTTCATTGTGTTCCTTTAACTTCATAGGAAACTGAAGGCTTTGTCCTAAAAAAAAAAAAAAAAAGGATTAAAATACCTATGAAAGAAATGCAAAAGTTCAAAAAAGAAAGAAGAAGGGAACAGCATTACCAGGAAGAATTAAAAAGAACAATGCTGGAGCAACTTGCTGTTTTGCCTTTTCCTTTCCAAAGGAAAAACGTGGTCAAAGAACTTGGTCAAAGAGCCCCACTAAGCAGATTACCTCAACTGCTTGTGGAAAAGACTACAGGTGCAATCCAGAAAGGCAATTACTTTTTGTTTTCATTCAGATAGAATTTTTCAGCTTCTAACATGGAGTTAATTGCCTCTTTTTTTTTTTTCCTCCTTTTTTCTTCTAATGGTCCTTTGCATAGGTTTAGTCATCCTTGAGGGCAGCTGCTCCAAGTATGCAGCAATTGCCAGATGATTACCTCTTTAATGTTTTCACTGAGTACTTTGCTGGTTAACCTCCTTAACTGGAGAGCTGCTTATTGTTATTTATGTCTTGTCAGCAGAGAGGTTCATTAAGCATTGGTAAATGACATGTTTTCATATCTGCTGACACTAGAAATGCAATATGATCAATTGCAAATTGACTTCAGTGCAGCAATGGAGTGCATTTAACACACATCAGTGGATCATTTGTACAAGCAGAGCTCGAATTTTTATGGCTGTTTATGTCTCTCTAATATCCAAGTATAAATTCTCCTAAGCCAAGCAATTCTTAGCAAAACCAAATGCAAAACTATCTCCAACAAGTGATGGCATATCCCAGGCAGGGTCTCAGCACAGGGAGTTTTTTGGGTGGCAGGAAAGTGGTGAAACAGCCCTGATTGCCTCAGCTGTGCCAGGAGGCAGAGGTGGGCTGGGGCATCTCCTGTGAGTGTTCCCTCCCCTGCCTCGGGTGTACCAGGGGCAGCCCCCAGAGCTTTCCCTCACTTGCTGCCTTGCCACCACCTCAGGAGGGTGACACTGGGTCCTGCCCACACCCCAGGGCAGGTCTGGAGGTGGCTTTGTGTATGTGTGATTCCCAGAAGCTGAGCTGATGACACCTCTGTGCCCAGGTCCTGTGGGGCAGGGGGGTGTCAATGATGGGGAGCCAGGAGCTTCCAGTCCCCAGGTGTCAGTGGTCCTGTCCTGCTCTGTCCCTTCCAGTCCCCAGGTGTCAGTGGTCCTGTCCTGCTCTGTCCCTTGCAGTCCCCATGTGGCAGTGGTCCTGTCCTGCTCTGTCCCTTCCAGTCCCCAGGTGTCAGTGGTCCTGTCCTGCTCTGTGTCCCTTCCAGTCCCCAGGTGTCAGTGGTCCTGTCCTGCTCTGTGTCCCTTCCAGTCCCCAGGTGTCAGTGGTCCTGTCCTGCTCTGTGTCCCTTCCAGTCCCCAGGTGTCAGTGGTCCTGTCCTGCTCTGTCTCTCCCGCTCCTGGCAAGGGAGCCGAGCTCACACTAGGTCGAGTCCAAAGTGCCACTTTCTGGTGTTACTGCAGCAGCAGCTCCTGGGGAAGCTGCTGTTGCCTTTAGTGGCTCAAGGCCATTTATAAACTGACAGCCTTGGGGATGGGGATGCTGGGGCTGGAGGGCAGGGCCCTGAAACCTGTCCTGCTGCACATGGTGATAGAGCATCAGTGAGCACTGATAGAGCAGCAGTAGCACTGTCAGGCACTGGGGAGCTCCTGTGCTCCCGAGGCCTGGGGTGGTTATCTTCTTTATCAGTGCTTCAGTCTCCTCTCTAGGATGAGCTACAACCCCCTGCCAAGGGCAACTAAGCAGTGGCTGTATCCCTCCAGGTTATCTCCTGTCCAAAACTGTACAGGCACTTACATTTTGCTGCTTGTCCCTCACTGGAGTACAGGCTCTCCGGCTTGTTTCATTCTGACCAAAATTTCTAGGAACTAGTGATATTTCTGTAGTTCTGAGACTGCTCTTACCTGTACCAGTGTACTTAGATTGGAGTAGGTCACCTTCACAGACACCTCCGAATTTCTAGAGTTCTATCTTCAGAAATTTGTCTCAATAGCAGAGGTAAAATTTTCAACTCTGCAAATTCAGGCAGATTATATGGTAAAGATTTGCCTTCAGAACTAGGAGAAGCATATAGTTATCTTAAAAAAAAAACCAAACAAACAAACAAAAAAATCTCCATAACCCCAGAAGAAAAATAAAAAAATCTTTTAGAGAAAAGGTTTTCATTAAAAAGCATAATCAGGTTTCAATTTAACAAAACACTGTAAAAAAAAAAAGAAAACCATGAATGCAGGCAGCAGCCCTGGGAGCATTCAGTGCTGATTTATTATGCCAGGACGTATCTCCTGTAGAGTTAGATTATTATTTTTCTCTACTGTTCTGTCACACATTGTTTCATGTCTGAGATTCCTCACTGGTAACTGAGAAAAGGCAGGAAGGATTTACTCACATTAAATCCACTATTTTATGTACTGGAGAAAAAAAAAAAAGGCTTGTGTTGAAATCTCTTCGGGAAGAAAGTAAGATCTTACATTGTTTTAATTGGGGTAGCTTTGGCAATTTACAATCCTTACATAAATCAAAACATTTTGACATTCATCTGGAGTATCTGACTCTTAGCTTATACTTTTCTTCTGTTGGAATATTTGCAATATGCTCATGGCTTTATATGCTACAATAACTTTCTTGTTTTGTCTTACAAAAATGAAATTAAACTTCAGATTGTCTTATGTGCATAGAAAAGATAGGAGCTTCTGATCTAATCTGTTTGATTAGTGACCTTCCTGAAGAAAAGTGTTGTTCTCCTTGTTATACTAAGGCCTTGTTCACTAAATATCCAGAACCATATTTGCTCATGGGCAGATGAAGTACTGCTTGTGTTTGCTCCCTGTGGATTGGACCATGTGAAAAAACCTTGTTTCATCACTATGAATAACAGAATGCTGAATTAATATTGTGCCCCCCTAACAAAATTGCTTTGATGTAAGATTCCAATATTCTTATTTTGTTACAGAGCCATAATACTTGTTTAGCATTCTGTTATTCGTGTGCTAAGATGATGTTGATGGACTTACTAGGAGTACAGCTATGTTGTTCATGCTGGGGTAGACTCCAACAAATGAAGGCAAATTTCAGTCCAAGTTTAACACTGTAAGGTGGAGAAGATGGCAGAGCCAGTGATTTCAATCTTTGTTACCAACATGGAGATTGTCTCTGCACCTTTTTCCCAGCTCTGTTGTCTTTTATCACAGTGCAAGGCCAGATCCTGCCCTGGGAAAAGCTGCAGTGCACTGGCAGCACAGGCTGCAGACTGTCTGAATAAGGTACATTTTAAAGAAAAGAGAACCCATTGGTCACAAAATACTAATTTTTGTTTAAGGAAAGCAATGAGAAGCTTGATGAATGATAGAAAGATGGAGAAAAATGGGCTAAGAGAGGTTTGAGTGTCCAAGCAAAAAGTGTGGTGATTCCACTGGAATCTTGATAATTTAACCAAACTCTGCTTGTGCACACAAGTAATATGAACAACAATGAAAAGGAAAGAAGAAAGAAAGAACAACTGCCCTATGTGTCTTCAGCTAGCACATACATTCCATATAAAGTTCACCAGGAGGTATAGTATATAAAATTTTGGTATGCAGTAAGCCACTAATAACCAAACAATTTGAGATCATGGGAGTTTTACCATTTATCTTTCTTAAAATCAATTAAAAAACAATTTTATTTCAAGAAAACCAAAAGACAATAGGGAATTCTACCTCTGGATGATGATGCCCACTAACAGCAAAATGCCAGAAAATAAGATCCCAGAGCTCTTCAGAATGATCTCTTAAAACCTGCTGGAGATATATTGGGGTCAGGCTTTCTCAGAGGCACTGCAGACTCCATTTCTGCCATCTCTGGTGGTCCAAATAGCAGTGCCAGGCTGTAAGACATGGAAGTGCTTTTCCTCCAGGCTTCCTCAAGATCCCAGGCAACTGGGGCGCTCTGCAGACAGAGGAAAGTTCCTCTGACATCCTCTACAAAAACCATTCAGTGAAGGGGTAGGGGCGGAGATGTAGCACTCCCCACTCTCCATGTGTGTTCAGAGGCTGCTGCCCATCCCAGAGTTGTAGCCAGCCTGGAGGCAGAACCACTAGCTCAGCCAGGGGTGCAGGAGAACGGGGAGCTGGATCCATGCAGAAGGCTGTGGTCCTGCTCTGCATGGCTCCTCCGGTTTTGATAGACAGGGATCTGAGTGTTAATGTTACACATAGCTGCAAGGACGAAAATTGACCAGAAATACCAAAAGGACCAGTATTTCATCAAGGAGAATGGATTTATCGACTGTCTAGACCAAAGTTAGTTTTGTATTCACACTTTAAAACTTTTAATTAAGGTTTACACTTATACCATCTAGCCATTCCCAGGTTAGTTTTACGAAAACATTAGCCTTGACATTTTGACAACTTTTTTCCTTTCATTTAGTCTCTCATTTAAAATTGTTTTCATTATCTGTGGTTTAGTGATTCCCTTGGTCCGCTTACACAACCAAGCCCTTTGAAGAGTGACAGCTCAGCAAGCCCGGTGGCAGCTCCCAGCACAGCATTCAATTCTCAGCTCAAGCTGAGAAGTGGAACTCTACCTCTGTGGCACTGCACCAGCATCACACCAGGTTCTGCAGGCAGAGAGGTGAAATTTGCCTCCACACCTGCACAGTGCACCTGTGAGAACAACACCCTGGTGCCTTCAGAGCTTGTGGGACCCAGGGGCCAGCAGGGGATGTGGGGCTCTCCCTCACTTCTGTGCTTTGTCAAGAGGCTCCTGCTGTCCCTCCTGCCATCACATGCACGCACAAGTCCTGTACCTCCCAGTGCAGTCTGCTTCTCTAGAAGATGCTTCTGTGTGGGGGGCCCTAAGCAGTTCCCAGAAGCTTCTGTCACATGCTGGGACCAAGCAGTACAGCGTGCAAAGATGCTCTGACAGTGCCACAAGTTGATTTGGAAAATCCACGTTCAGCGTTGTTGTATCAGGAAACTCCCCAAATCGCCTAAGAACTTCCTGCAAGTCATACTTAAACCTTTCTGCCCCAGCTCTCTGAAGATATTTAGGCAGAAAGGTATGTAAATTGTGTATATTTACAGTGATGCAGGGAGGTGCTGTGAAAGTCATACAGGAATGTTTCCATGGCCAACACCAATTAAATGCGCCTTTACATTTTACCATTTTACCGATGTATTTCTTCTCAGCCTCTTTTCTCTGCAAAGATGCTGTGGTTATAAAGTCTTTGGAGCTCACAGGTAATGAGGCAAGATATTTGGGTGTTAATGGCAGCACTTTGATAGACAAGCAGAGAGAGAGAGAGAAGCAGTAACATGTCTCTCCCCAGGACATGTTACCGCTTGGAGAGACAGAAAAACACATCAGCTCTCAAGAAAGGAATAACCCTTGTCTCTGTATCCCTGCACATCTTGCCTTAAGACTGCATTAGGTTGGGGAATTTCCATTCTGATCCCACTGACTGAATGTGAGAAACTAGTCTTTCAATGTTGCTGGAAAAGGGGAAAATGAAGTGTTTTGTTGTTTGAAACAACAGAGAAAAAGGGGTAAGATGGCCTAATTCAGACCAAGGTCCTGTGGAAGGATGGAAATGTTGCTGAAAGAAATTACCAGAGAACAGAAATGCCTGCAGAGATGCAGGGATGTAAACAGTGTGAGTGTGTCCAGCCTTTCCTGTAAAAGATTCCTGCATGTCCTCCTGCTTCTCTTTCAGGTATTGTCCAGCAAGCTGTTGAGTGGATAAACTGAATGCACTTGGTTCCATTTGTAGGAGTTCAAGATGAGAACACTGAGTCAGTTGCTCTTACCAAAGGTGACTTTCTAACTTGAGTGTGGATCACAGGCTAAGAACGGTGACATTTTACAAAGTAGGGCTACCCAAAACTGTGGGAGATTGTGCCTCATGTAAGGCCAAGAGGAAAAGAAGGTTGGGACTGCATTTTTAATACTGTTTGGGAATCCAGGTTCCCAAGACAGGCGATGCACATCCTTGAGAACATGAGGGAACAGTGAGGAGAGTGCATGACCTGTGTCACCGTTTCCCTGCTGGAGGGGGTGACAACATGTTCATAGCAGGAACACAGTCCCTGCTCCCAGGGTGGGGAGAGGCAACGGGGACCTGAGGAACCAAACAATCACCACTTGTGCTTCTGAATAGCAAATCCATCTCTCTATTTGCATACAGTGAACATCTGAGTATTAACTGGAAAAGGATAAATGCGGGATTTTGGTACTGGAATTAGAGTTTAGAGAAATCTGATGAAACAAGTAGTGTATAGGGCTTGATATAAAATAGGCATGGCAATGAGACTGATAAGGGAAATACCCTTGGGAATCCTAGAATAGAAATCCTCATTGATCTCTTCTGGCACTGAGAAAGAAAAATGCAGGTCTACAGATTGACAAGCACTATGTGAGAGAAAAAATTAGATTACACTCAGGTGATAACCCCATTCAAAAGAAGTTGAGAAGAAAGAGAAGTGTCTAAGTCTTTGTTTATAACTGAAATTTACCATCATGGATGTTATTCCCTGAGGATATCACAGTATTGATAATTCCAAAAATTAATAGGAAAAAACCCAACCCAGAAGAACATATACACTGAGTTATCAATACATTGTTTTCCTTGCCATGCAAAAGAAGGAAAAGACTGGCCAAAAAAATCTTCATTAATTCTGTAGCATCCTGAGGTAATGCTCTGTGTCAGAAATGTAAATATTTTCCTCAAAGGAAAATATTTGTTTTAATCACTCCAAAGATTAATGGTACTGATTTAACACTAACTATTTAGTTATTATTTATTATTTATTAACAGTTTATTAATATCATAAAAATCTTATCTGTTTTCTCATATTAGTTTTCTTTCCTCACTTCACCTGTATTGGATTGCAAAATTTGGCCCAGGAAACCATCCTTTCAACACATTTGACCCTCACAGATAAGAATATTGATTCTGTTTTAGGGAACCTGGCCTGGCATTTAAGTCTACAGTATTTGATTCCCTTCTCTGACACAAACCTTATGTATGAATATGAGGGCTTATTTTTTTGGGGTTCATTTTCCTATTTGTAAAATATGGCTTTTGGGAAGAAAATTCCCCAGCTTCATCCATCTAATAACTAAAATTCTTCTAGTTTACAGGACAGATGTGACTGTGGCAGGTTTTCATACAATATCTTTATCTAAATATCTCTATAAAATTAAATAGTTTTTTTCCTCTCATGGTAGTTAGTTCTTAGATGCCTTACAGACTGCAATTGTCTCCTCTTTCAGTCTGTGTTTTGCTGTGCAAGACAAGATTTCCAGCCTTCTGTCATGAGAAAATGCTCCTCTGATCACCTCCATAAGCCCCTCCATGCCTCTCTTTTGATGTGAGCTCTTGCATGCAGTATCCAGATGGGATTTCTATCAGTTTTGTATAAGAAGTTCCAGTAAGAAATTTTGCAGAAATGCTTGTCCCCTCAAAAATAAAGGAATCTTTCTGAGCCTGTTCAACTATAAAAATACATAGGACAGGGATATATGCTTGCAGTATCCCAACATGTCTGCCACGCTGTCCTTTACCCCCAACACAAAAGGAAGGTCCGCCTGAACAGTCAGCACTTCTTGGGGTACAGCCTAGCTAAGTAAAATACAAAATCAATCAATATGGGGGAAAAAAAAGCCAAAACAAAACCAAACCAACAGTGTGTGTGAGTTGCTGTATAGCTATTATTTAATAAGAGTGTTAAGCAACAAAACTCTTGAAACCACTTTGTGGGTTGAGCATAAGACATCCTCTTTGTATTGCTCTCCCCTCTGCCCTTGTCCACCTGTCCATATTCTGCAGCTGCTGGCTGAAGGAACACACTCAGTAGAAGCAGAACTAGCCCACCCTAGGGTCGTAGGGCAGGAAGGAGCAGCCCTTCATGGCATCCTGGCACTCACAAGGGCCAGCACAAAAGGAGGTTGCTGCTGCCAAGGGGGAGCCAGGATGAAGGTTGAGCTGGTGTGAAGTGCTGCCCTTGTGCAGTCTCAAGGCAGCCGTGCTGGGCTGCATCAGCTCTGTGACTCTGCTCTGTGTCAGGGGAAACCTGAGGGGATGCATCTAAATGCAATTAGCGGGGCAGCATTTGATAGTTCTGGTCTGGAGCAAACTCTAAGTCCCTAAGAGACTGGCATGACCCACCTTGCTGCTGGCATGATATGGGGCTGGGATAAAGGGGAAATGTTATGGACAGAAACTGTCAGATGGGGGGTTTTACATACAGCTGATGCTCCTGGGATTTAACTGAGGATGGCCTCTATTCACAAAATGCAGCTGCTGTAACTGCGCTCAGTCGTTGTGCAAAGCTGTTTCATTGATGACTGTCTAGTGATTGCTGCTTTGATTTACTTATTTTCTAAAGTTTATTTTGAACTTACAGTTTGTGAACTGATCTGGTTTAGACTTTAAGATGCTTGTGTTATGTCTCCAGATTGAAGCATTTTGTTGTGTCACTCCTTGTTTCTAGTGCCAAGATCACAGTCAGAAGGGAGTCACCCATGAAGGTTTGTTCATGCAGCTAAGCAAACTTTCATGGATAAATTCCTAAACAAAAAAGGTCAGTTATATATATGTAGTGTTGTATACGTGTGGTTTTCTGACTTTTGAGGAAGATTCTTTGTGAAATAATGCAAAAAGAAATTTTTTGCTTGCCTTTTTTTTTAAAGAGTTATTTGTGGAAAATACTGTATAGAAATAAGGTTTCCCCCTAAGTTGTCTAGAAACAAGCTGGATCCAAACACACTTAAACTTGAAAAAAATGTGAGATGAATGAGGTGAGGCTCTGAGATATCTAGTCTTTTGGTTTCCTCCTAACTTTAGGGGTATGCAAATCTTTCTTTTTTCAGAAGATTTTAAGCAGAGCTCCAAACTGGCTTGCTAAAAGTTACCAGTCTTTTAACATGCCTCTGTCCATCTAATTTCTGTTAGAACTCTCCTCTTTTTGACTGTGTTTGTATCAAACCAGTGGGTCTCCCAGGGTGGCTTTAGTACTTTGCAGGATCTTGTGCTAATAGTTCACAAATGCCTGTGAATATCTCAATATTTCAGAGAAGCTTGTTGGGTTGGAATTTTGCTGCTTGGAATGGAAGGCTCAGGTGCATACCAAGAAGTTTCTGCCTTGTGACTGTTTCAGACTCACTGGTGTCTTTCCTTGATCTATATAACCATCTCACAAAAACAATACTGAGAACATGCATGGCTCAAACTCCTGCACTTTCTTAATATCAAGAATAAATACAATTTGCTTGTCCCTTATGTTCCCTATTAGAGTCTGATCCAAAAGGCTCCCGTGGGGTTTGGATCAGGCCTGGTGGTGTTTTAGGACAAACCATGTTCTGACCCATAGAATTAATGGAATTAACCTGGGAAAGGTTTTGGTCTGCTTTAAAGTCCCTGGTTTAAAAATACTTACTTCTAGTAGGAGGGAAACAGGAGTTGCCTGTTTTTTTGAGGAGTGCTTTATTACTATTGTCCTCACTCCTAATCAGATTGCTCTTCAGGACTTAGCTGCATCTTTGTGCTAGCATTGAATAAATATAAACCCTCACTCAGAGATAGAACAGTATTTTGCTTTCTGGATTTTACTCTAGATGAAGTTCCTGGGTACCTTGCACTCGCAAGTATCTAATACCACGAACACTGTATCACAAGATAAATGTCCCTGACCACAGGCAGGAAAAAACTGCACTTTGTCCTTGAATATGACAATTACTCTCCTGTGGCAGGAGCTTATATAAATTATGTTTCTTGGTTCACTTTTCATGCCATCAACTCTTTCCTCCACTAACAGAACAAAGGTCAGAAAAAAGGGATACTAAACTGCAGTTGTGAATACAAACACTCTAACTTTATTTATGTGACTTTGTCTTTTGCAGAAACCACAAAGTCAAAATTGAGGCCAAAATCTCCTAGAAAAGAGCAACTCAACAAAAGAGCAAAAGACTTAAGTCTTGGCCCATTGTTCATCTCTTTTCCAGGCCAAGCAATTCTTTGCTACTGAATTATTTACTGAGAAGGAGAATCAGTTTTATTCATCAGAGGAGCATTAGAATCCAACAGGACTGTGAATACATAATTAAAATGTTTACTAGTGTGTTTGAGGATATTCATTTAAAGTCTTTAGAGACTAGGTTGTTCATTACAACTTCAAATGAAGTTTGCCCTAACTGTTTTTTAACTTTCCACATGCTTGTCATAGCTTTTTTTTCTGCCCTGAGTTTGGGACTTTTTGTTTTGTGCTGAAGGTACCAGAAGCGAGATGTTTTTCATGATAGGAGATTATCTTATGTGGACATGGTGTGTGATATTTTAGGCTTGAATTTATCCATGTTGGATGATGGGGGTGGATGGGAGAGGGAGTTCCACTGAATTCCACTGATGGGGGAATAATTTCAATGCTTAAGGCTGCAGTGTCATGGTTGCAATGGCTTTGGAATATTACCCTACTATTCTTGAGAAGCATTTAATAGCACTGCACTGGATGTTTTGCTCATTAAATCACTCATAGATATTCCACTCTTCACGCAATCAGAGATAAACAGTGCTAATGCTTCCTCAAAGCTATTATTATTTCAAAATCTTACACTTCAAACAGCTCTTTCATTTTTCTTTGAGACTTTCAGAGTCTTCTTTCGGATTTCTTCTCAGAATGGAACACAATGAAATGTTTTTAAGCTTTCTGGAGAAGCTCTGGAGGTAGAATTTATTTATAGTGAAAATTCATTACCTGTGCTGTAGTTCTAAACTGATAAGAGGTTTTATGCCTCTGTATGTTATATTTTTACTTTTTAAGAGGTAGCATAGCTTGCAACTGCTCACTATCAAAAATCCTTCTCTGGCTCCTGGCAGAAGACTGAATCCTCTGTGTTTATGGTTAACAGCTGAATCTCCTGACCTGTGCCTATTAACTCAGCTCTGCTTTTATCAGCTGAGGCAAAACAATTTATGTAGTCTGCTATTCACATGCTTCTCTCAGGGCTGCTTCTGGTTGTCCTGAACTGGCTTCACTTTTGATGGCTTGCATCTTAATACCAATACTTCACTGAAGTACCTCCATCCCCTCTGCCTATGCCTCTGCCATTTACTTCCCTGTGTCCCAGTACAGCACTCCATGATCCAGCACTTCCAGTAGCGTGTGATATGACTGAGATTAGGGGTATTATGATTTTGCTGGGGTGGAAATAGATGGGTTTTTTTATTGCTGTAATGGTGGGCAGAGCTTCACTTCCAGAAAAACTTCCATATCCCTTTCAGAGCCTTTCTGAACTTCTAACCTTTATTTTACATTCTTAACATGCATTTGGAGCACTTGTAGATGAAAGAATGCTTTTAGAGATTAATTGGTGCAGACCTAACCCTTCCCGGTGGTCAGAAACTCTAAGTGGTGTCTTAGAGACTCAAGACTACAGGGCTCAGGGCTCACCACGATGTGGTAGGGATTAAGGCATTTGTGTGAAACATTCTTTGTGTAAAAGGATAACACAATCCTCAAACATATTGATGTTAAATCCTCTGCTTTACATTGGCAATCCTATGTATATAATTGCATTTCAGTACAAATTGCTTGTTGCATTTAAATACAGTAAGTAAACCCCACATAAAACTCGATGTTCTGAATGCAAAGCATTTTAAATCAGTGTTTCTAAACCAGCAACTCGCAGTGCTCCATCAGCAGTGCGATCTAAGCAGGCTGCACCTTCCTATAACCTGTAAAGAATGAGAGAGTGGGCAGAGAGCTGATTCTTCTCAAATCCACCTGTCTCATCTGGAACAGAAAAAAACAGCAAAATGTGTAATAATATTACAGAGGCATAAGCCGAAGCCTGGTCTTCCCTTCTGATTTCTTTTTCCACAAATAACATTAGTAGTCTTCTTGTTCCTAAATTGTCTTCAAAATACACTTTCCTCTAATGAGAAGCACAGAACCCTTTTAGAAAGCAATACTAGCAAACCAAATGCTGCCTGGTTTTCATTAAAGATACACTTTGATGAAAACCCTCACCTTAAACCAAACCTTTTCTGTCCTGGGTGCACTGGAAATATGTACTTGATGATTGCAGTCGCTAAAACACAACCCACTGTGATGTGATCAGAGTTCCAGCACATGCAATCACCACACCTCACTGTCTAGTTTGTGATGGACAATTACTTGCTTAAAAGGAAGTGTTCTGTTGTGCCCCAAAACAGATAATGGGTTATGGGCAAACCCATAGAAAATTTCTTGAGGAAGACCTTGTTAGAGTAGCTGAACTGTCAATAAGGAGAGTGATGGTGGAGTATGTTATCTATATGGACTACTTTTATTCCAGCTCCTTGTTCTGCCTTGATGTTTGCTAGTTTGCTACCTGTCTAATATTGAATTATTTTATCTGAGAACCATAGGGTTAGTTGGAATCCAGAGGTCTCTGTGCTCTTCCTCTGCTGTGGTGAGGGGGTAAGATATACCTTGGTAATTACCTTTGAGATTGCAAGAGACCAAAGCCTTCACCTCTCATTAATGTCCAGATCTGTTTTGACTTATTTTTCTCACTTTGTCTAGATTTAATTAGAATTTTAAAGAAAATGCAGCTTTATGGCTGTAATAATCACCCACGAATAATTTCTGAACCTTGCCGTGAGTTTTGCTGCTCCTTACTGATGCGCAACTCACTCCAAACTGCTGCAGTAAGTCTCCTCTTCCTTGGGCAAACAATTATCTCTCAGAATGAATGCCTTCACGCCGAGTGTGTGTGGCAGCCAGAAGAGCTGCGTTAAGCGCATAGCGACGAGAATTTCCCCGCCTTTGTGGGGAGGAGGCGGCGCTCATTGGCGATTCTGGTGGGCACTGCGAGCCCAGCGGGACCGGCCGCCCACGCCGGGAGCTGCGGCCGGAGCGCCCGAGGAGCTGCTCGCTCTGCCTGCTGAGCTGACGGGACACAAGTTATTACCATATAAATGAGATAAGGTCTTAGGTAATTGCAGACTGAAAGTAAAACTGAACCGGACTGCTTGTGGCTGGAAATTTTAAACGTACCCTTCTATCTCCGATTTTTAAAATTGTTTTTAAAGATTTTTTTTTTTCCTTCCACCCATTAGCAGAATCTATAAAATCATGTAAAGAGCCCTTATGTTATCCAGCTGTGACTGTTTTGGACCTGGAACTTTTCTGGTGCCTTTCCTTTCTCCTCTGCTGGTTATTATGAAACCTGTATGCAGAGGTAATAAAAATGCTTTGAGGAGAATATAAATGTGAATCCCTTTGACCAAAATAATCCAGTGCAGTCACTTTATTTCTTTTTCTCTAAGAAAAAGTAAAGGAAAATATCTTTGGCTGAGTCCTTCTCTATACCTACTTGGTCTGGCCATGCCAACTCAATTTAGGAGATACTTTCAGCTCTGGGTTAGTATCTTTTCTGTTCCCAGGCATCTGACTGCACTGTGGAGTAACTGAGTAAAAAGTGATATTCTACTACAATAATCTCTGTGTTAATCTTCTCCTTCCAGAGTAGGGTGTAAAACCCCAGGGAAAGAAGGAAATATATTCATGTGTCTCACCAAGGTGTGGTATAACCTTAAGGATCCCTTTTAGAAGCCAAAAGTGTTTTTTCAATCAGTAATCATCAAAGAGCCTGCTCTTGCAAGGGAGAAACAGCTGGACAGACAGCCAAGCAAACAGCACCAAATGTCTTCTTTGTTGTGGGGATCAAATTCACAGGTCAAGGTCAGGCCTTGCACACCTAGTTTGGGTAAAATTCAGTCTTTCAAAGAAGTCTAGGATGGCCACTGTGGCTTACACCCAGGAAACATTCCTGGAGCAGGGCACAGGGCCTGTGCTGGTTGAGTTGGTGGAGGCTCAGCTGGTGAGCCAAAGGCTTCTTGCCAGCAGCACTCAGGAGTGGAGTCTTTGTCTCTGCTAATAACAGAAATGTGAAACCTCTGTACCTGATAGGTACATTGTACATCCAAAGGGACACAGTCTTGCATGTTTTGTCTCTGCTGGACTAAGTATATTCTGGCTAAAAGCAGGAGCAGGAGGGCTTTTCTCCTCACTAGACCTGTGGTCCTGCAGCTAGAGGCAGCTGCCATTCCTCTTGCAAAAATGTCTTTGCCTGGCAGTTAGTTATTGAAAACTTTTCCTCCCATTTCTGCAATTGTGGCTTTGCTCCCAAACCTGTGTCCTTGGGTGATTTGAAAACTTCCCATTTCTAGCCTTAAGACATTCATGAGCAGTTTATAACTCTTTGACTAAATCAGGTAGATGACATAAAATGATAGTTACAAAAATGCTTTTATATTATTAACATTAAAAAATTCTATGCATTGATTAATTGCATATTGAAAGTAAATAACCAATTTAAGCTCAGTTTGAATGCCAGTCCATCTTGGGATATAATATAAAAGTTTTCCAGAAGATTGCCTGAACTGAGTCTTCCTTTCAATACCATCTTTCCTGATTTCTAATGCTACTGGTTCAAAATTGCTGCTTATTCTTGCTACCCAATTTCACAACATCACTTCAGTCTGATGCCTTTCCTGCACCAAGGGGATTGCTAGGGGGCTCATTTACTTTTTTTTGTGACTTTGCAGAACAGCTAGAGGAATAACAAGCCCAAAGAAAAAAGATAATTCTACAGTTTGGTCACCTAAGGTACCTACAGCATTACAAAGTTTAATACAAATAGACCTTTAAACTTGAAGAAGCGATTTTTGAAAGGCAGGTGAGACCTTTCAAAGAAAACTGGCTGCATGCGAAGAATAAGGAATGTGTTCCACAGTGTGGCTTGAAATGCACAGCTCTCCCAACAACTGAATCATTCTGTGGATGTCCAGAGGATATTGAAACATAGACTGAAAGAAGAAAAGTCAAACAATAGAGGCAGAATGAAAGAAAAATGAACACTAATATTTCAGCAGTCTATTTAAAACCATGTTATTACAGTGCTTGAGGCATTAAATTTGCTGGTCTGACTAGTGTGGGAAATAATTTTATTTTAAACATTGTGCAGTCTTGGAGAACTTGCAGAAGTTTTCAACCAGGGTAATGCATTATGCATCTGAATTGGACAGAAAAAAAGTGTAAATCCTACATAAAATAAAAATTGGTGGAAGCATAAAAATGCCTGGAATTCAAAAATAAATTATGAAGAGCATCCAAGGAGATTAAATCATGTAAAGAAAGAACAGTAAAGACAAAGCAAACTTTAAAAAAAAGAACAACTGGGAATTTCATCATGTGACTGCTCAAAGACATCTAGGATACACTTTTCCCACTGGCTGAAGTTAATCCACAAGGTAAAAGCTAAATCATCAACTTGCGGGAAACCAGAAACAGGGCCAGTATCTTGGCAATTCCAGCCCTCCCTGTTACTGATGAACAGCAAGGCACATATTGTGGCTTCCAAAGTGGGCTGTGAATGCTGAATGCTCTGCACCAAATTGCCTGCTGTGGGAGAGATGAGGCTGCTGGAGGGGTGAGCTGCAGTCTGCCCCACATCCCAGCAGAAACAGATCTCCCACCTATCTCATTCCCAGTGCGAGAGGATATAGGAGTGGCAATTATTAAAATGCATGCTGATCCACCTTCTAAAAATGCTTATTTTTACTACAGTGAGGGTGGGGGCAGAGATCTGATATATTTGTTAAACATGGGAAATGGTGTTACAATTCTCTTGCAGGTTCTACAAACTGGTTCTTAGAGCTGAACAAAAAGGAGTTTATCTCCATCTTATTTAAGACTTGGTATTTGGGAACAGGACAATTTCACTTCTCTAGGTCCTTTAGATGTTGTGTGATTATGTATAAACTTCTATGGTTTATTATGTGACTCCACAACAGAAACCCTTCATTCTTTCCCTTTTCCCTCCCTCCTCCTCTTTCCCCCAACTGCCAAGAGAAGCTGTTTCCTGGGTTCTGTGTGTCTGGGAAAACTTTCTCAAGGAGAACTGGAAACAGAGTCATAATCTCAGTTGTGATGTGCTATAATGAGGTGTCTTCAGGTTTTCCAATTGCCACTTCTGTTCCTTTGCTGGCCAGATGGCCCATTTGAAACCATCTCATCTGAGTTACAGCTCCTTGCTGTCAGCACCTGCTTTCTGCCTGAACTTCCAAATACAGCCCTAGAGTGATATCCAACCTTTAATTTCTGAACACGGTATAGTTATTATTCACCTTGCAGGTTATTCTCTGATGCAGGATTTTTTTTTTTACAGTGTCTGAATCTTTTTTGAGCCTTCCTTAAGGAATTCTTCAAAGGTTTTTTCTAATCTTTGATTTTTTTTTTAACTTTTTTTCTTTATCAGGGAACTTTGTTTCTCAAATTTGTTAAGATCTGATCGTGGAACAAAATGTTAGCAGTCATAACCACTCTGGTAGTGGAGTCTTTGTAGCCTAGTTAAAAGCAAGCTCTATCTGGAGACAATTTGGGTTGAACACACCTGTGTTCACTTCATTACTGAGTGCCCAAAGTGTCACTCTGAACAGGACTTCCTCCAGTGCCATGGTGGATCAGGTTGTCCTGTGTTTGATCAGCCCACATAAAGCTGAGGTTTGCAATCATGATGAGTTGGTTTGTGGCTGGGACAGCTCTCTCCAGGATTCCCACGATCCCTGCTGCCTCAGGGCAGATCCTTCCCTCCCCATGTACCTGAGTCTCCTCTTGGGAGGAGCCACAATGATTGCAAGGACAGCTGACAATTTCTCCTCACTTAATGGTAGGGCATGAGGAAGGCATGAATCTGTAAAGCAGGACAGTAGGATATCTGTCCTGATGAAGCTATGGCTTAAGTTCAATAATCAGTATTTTCCATGTGCTTAACATCTTTTGTTAGAATAGAACATGTGAATATGTTGGTATTTGGATTACACCAGTGCCTAATTGTGGAAACCCCACTCAGTTTGTTTCACTTTGTTCTCTTACTTTGAGATTTTATTTCCTTCCATGGAATGAAATTCTTAATTTCATGAAAGGAAATGAAATCTTGTGATTTCAATGAGTATCAATTCGGCAAGGTTTGGTCCATTTCACTGCACTTCATGTCATCTCATGCCATTTTACTGTTTTCACTTTGTTTCAGAATTTTTTCTTTTTTAACATTTAATTTCCTCAATTTCTTCCCATCTCTTCATTTCATTTCGTTCCCTGATTTTGGGATTTCAATGAGTATCATTTTGGCAGGGTTTGGTCCATTGCAAAAAACAACACCTCATTGCCCCAACATTGCTCCCTCCACACCTTTCTTCTTGGTACCCCCTTTCTTCTGGGCACCTCAGCAAATGTCTGCTTTTACTGCTCCACTTTGGGTTAGGCTTGAAAAAAACACAAATCCCAGAGCTCCAGGGACACTGCAACTACAAAAAGCATGCCAAGGGGAGCATGGCACTGCCCCAACATTGCTCCCTCCACACCTTTCTGCTTGGCACCACCCTTGTGTTTGGCACCTCAGCAACAGGCTGCAGTGTACATAGATCTCCCTTTCATGCCCTTAGCCATCTTTTTGCCTGACTTGTGCTATTTGGTTTAATGATCCAAAGATTTGGGATAATGTGTATGTCTGGAAAATACCAGCATGTGGCTTTTGACTGTTCCTTTGATGTATTGTTGTTGCAATCTGGTTTAAACCCAGAAGAGCAAAGAAAACTAAGTCTCTGTGCATAAACCAGAAAGCACTTAGAAGGTTCAAAATATTCCCAAAAACGAGATTAAAACCAAGGGAGATTAAATGTTGATGCTAAAAAAATTGACGTATTTTATTCATTAGTAAAGAAGCAAAGAGAAAGAAAGAGAAAAGAAAGAAAGAAAGAGAAAGAAGTGTGCGTGGGGGGTGGGGGACAGGGAGAGGCGACAGGGTGGGAGCACATCACCCATCCAGCGGTCCCAATGACATCTCATTGCTCACTTCCATCTGCTCTACTGGTGGCGAGGGTCCCCCATCGCTGCTGCCACACAGCCCGACACGGCCCGACATGGCCTGGCATGGCCCGACATGGCCTGATATGGCCTGACACGGCCCGACATGGCCCGACACAGCCCACACAGCCTGACATGCCACCACAGACCGAAGAGCACAGAATTCCATGCATTAATGCACGCTTTGGACAGGTGGGAATGCCCATGTGTCTCCCTTGCAGGGCCAGTGTGAGCCTGGCCCTTGCAGCACTGAGGGTCTGTGGCACCATCTCTGGTGCTCCAGTGCAAGGTCTGGGGACCCCTTTGAGGGGGCTCTTTGCTGGGCCATGTCACCCCCTGTGCTGCGGATCAGCTTCTCCCCCGGGAGAAGGCCCCTCAGCCGGGCTCCTCTGCACAGGGGAGGGTGGGTGGTCACTGCACCTCTGACCACACACCCAAAGCCTCTCTCCCCAACTCTTTGGTGTCAGGGTCTGTGCCAGCCTGGCAGCTGACAGCCCTGGGGCTGTGGCCTCCACCTTGGAGGTGTTAAGCTTGTGCTTTGTGAATGTCCCCAGCCCCAAGCCTATATTTTATCTTGTCTTCATCAATGAGTGGATCCAAGGGCTTCTCAGAGCCCTGTTCAGGGTGTGGTAGTCTTCTCTGTAGCTTTTGAAACACCGTCTGTAAAGTCCTTCATGAAAATATTTAAGTCATAAACTATAACATTTCAGTCTCTGATGTTGTTACCTGCTGAAATTGCAGCTGGGATTATGACATCAGAGAACAGTAGAGTGTGAAATATTAGAGGTAATCTTGGCACTTGCAAAAAATCTACATTGCACTTTAAAATGAGCCAGGAATCCCCTTTTTGCCAGCCCTTATGCAACCTCCATTTTCACCTGAAAAGCTCCAGATCTAAAAATAACAGAGAGGAGAATGTCAGTGTGGGATTACATAGTGACTTTGATATTAAAAATATATCCAGGGTGATTTTGAGCATTTTTGAAAATGCCTGACATACCATCCTAAATGCCTGTTTGTCCTTTTGCAAGCTGGAATTCCTCCTGTGGTAGATCATTGGGCTGAATAGCCAGGGGCCTGGGTTAAAGCTTAAACGGGAAAGACATCAAACAATGAAAACGCCAAAGCAGGTTTGCTGCGTGGAAAGTTATCTCTACATGTATGAGTTGTAAGGTTTTACACAGCCAGTAGTAGGTGGTCCATCTCAAATTCTTATCAATACACCTTCTTGTTCCATGTACATGAATGCTCATGTGTTTAGTGTGTGAAATCTGGGTCTCTAACCCTGCTCTGGGAGGTTTATTTTGCAACACTGAGTATTTTCTGTGCTGTCTATGCTCCCTTCAATGTTTCAGGGCAGAACATCATCCAGGATACTTTTTCCCTAGTGTACGAACTTTTTTCCCTTCAAGTGTTGATAATTTATCAAAGGAAGTTTGAGTGGAACTTGTTAAAAAATAGCAAATGTTTTGCCAGAGGTTGCAGGGCTAGACTGTTCCAAGTCCCAAACATAATTTGTCACAGAAAACAAGCACATATCATGTATGTTTACAGCAGGATTAAACCTAAAACAAATGCACTGAAATTAAATAACATAGAAGTAATGAAAAGGTCTTAATTCCCAAAATTCTACAAATTTATCTGATGTTTATATTGTAGTTCTGTATTTTAGCAAGTAAGAAAAAGCTTATGGAATATTTAGACCATGAAAGACTACTTAAAAATACTAGGTTACTATAAATTTATGTATCAATAAATACTTATGCTTTTAAAAGACCTTGAGAGCTATTGTTGGCTATGAAAACATTAGTTGCTGTCCAGAAGAACAATATTGGAAGCACTGATTCAGTAAAATGTGCAACATAAACCCATCTGAGTAATAAACCACATAATCAAAACTGCCAGAGCTATAACTGTTTAAAAGGTGCCTTCAAACCTGAGGTTGAGAGCATACAGTTAGAATAATGACGGAAGATGTGAGAAATTTATGCTGGATCCTTTTCTTGCCTGTGGATTTTCCATGTGACCAATAGTCTGTGTAGCTCGTCTCCCTCAATGCTGGCTCAGAGTTCCAGCTGAACTGCTGCTTCCTGAGGTTACCATCTGTCAACCAAGTGTGTGCAGGCTTTTAACTTCACACTTGCACGAGGTTAATAGTATCAGCTTCAATTAAAAAGATCAGATTTCATGTATTTTTTATTTTGCATGTGTGACAAGTGCTGACAGTGCATGCAACTTCGCTGGCAGGCAAGACACTGTCAAGTACTGATAGCTTGACTGGGTCCCAAAATGGGGATAATATTCCTTTCTCTCTTCGTACTGAAGAGAGGAGCCACATTATACTGGAGACAAGTGTTTTTGGGTGGTTCTGGATAAAGGTTTATTTTCCTATTGAAGTAGTACTTAGTCATGCGAAATATTTTCTAGCTTGAGTTCAGCTTGCTATTAGTCACTGCCCTGTGCTGTTCACTGGATTTGTGCCTGTGGCCACATCTCCCTGACCAGAGGCAAAACACTCTGTGGTGGTGGCAGGCACAGCCCTCCCTCAGCTCTGTCTTTGCAGGGGTGTTCCCTCTGAGCGTCCAGCCCTCACTCTCTGCTGGTTCTACCTCACATGAGACAGGGGCACAGCTGTTAGCAGGTTACTGAAGAGGAATTACTGTGAAAGGGAGACTCAGGATTAAATTACGTCTGTACCTGCAGGAGTTGCTGGGGACAAATATTGCCATTGACAGAGATGTAGCTGGGTTTGATCAGAGGAAAAAACCTTCCAACAACTTGGATTCTCATACCTTGTCACAGCTTATGCATTGACTGGGAAAGATGTGTTAAAACATTTGGTATATTCCTTCTCCAGTTGTGGAAAATATCTAAAAAAATTTAAAATCCTATTCATCTCAACATCTTCTCCAAACAGTTACTGCCATTAAAATTTCCATGGCATTTGCAATAACTAAAAATAGTGTAGGAGTTCACTTACATATATTATAAATTAATTTGTGGCCAGTGAGAATCAGTTAAGCAGCTTCTGTTGTGCAACATGAACAAAAGTTTTTAATCTCCACTTCAGGACCTTGTGGATGTAGATTAAGGCTGTGTTGATTCTTTGACTTTTTTTGTGTATTTCTGACTCATTGTCACTTAAAGCTGTCTGATAGAAATGCAAATCTTGGCACCTGTTAAACATAAGCAGTAGCAAACTGGATTTCCACCAAAATAAATAGTCCAATTTCTCCTGATAACCTCTGCTGAGACAGACGTGGCAATGGTAAGAAGGCTTCCACCAGTTGTACAAGCATCCTGTGAGAGGGAGTGCATTCAGGCAAAATTACTGACCTCAGCAACAACAGATTTATAAGTCTCTTGTCATATCTGTGTGTGAGAGTGAAGCAGGAGGTTGCTTTAGGCTTGCCTAGTAGGAGAATGCTTTTTGAGAGCCCGTACATGAGACACCTTCCTGCTCCTTACTCTGATGTGAGAGCTGTGATGTTGAGCTTCACTGCAGAGGCTGGGTTTGTTACTTCCTCCTTCCCTTTGGACAGCACGCTGTATCCCATCTTCCTTTCACATGTGTGGAGGAAGGGTATGAAAGCAAGCAGCACGAGGTCTCAGAGCCCTGTTCAAACCTGACTAAAAGCAAGTGCAATCCTCCCTCTGTCAGGTCCCCTCATGGCAGAGGAGTCTGTGTGGGAGATGGTCTAAGGGATGTGAGGGAGAAGGGGCAAGGGAAGAGACAGGAAGTGTCTGGCAGGCTGGAAATGTGCATTTTAGGTATGCTGATTTATTGTGCTTGAGAAGCAACTCTGCCTGCCTGAAAGCAGTGAGCTACAGAGTGAGGAGCTGTAAACACGTGAAGTCTAGATTAGCTGAGCCCACATGTGTGTGAGGTCAGTTGTTATTTAAACATGCAGCAGTAGTGGCCTTTATCAAGACAAAACAGTTAGAACCATAAAGAAGTTGGAGATAGGAGGCTTTCTGCAGAGAGCTTGTGTTGTGGAGGCCCTTCAGGAATTTCCTCCATACCTTAGGGCTGTACTTCTTTTGGTGCCAGAGCAGAGGCTGCTGGTGAACCAGGAATGGCTCCTGGGGCTGAAGAGGCTCCTCTCACCAGACCAGAGGCCATCCACTTTGGGCATCGCCACCCTGCAAGACTCAGCAATGTAAAACTACGAGTTCAGTGTTATTTTAAGAGGGGTTATGAAAATGAAAACTTGAATTAAGGTGGTAAATCTATTAAAATCAACTATTGAGGTGAACAGGTTGTGAAATTAATATTATAGTTTGAGAAGGAAATATTGTATTTCATTTTGTTTATCCGCACTGCTTGTGGTACTTTTTTTTTAATAGTGATTGGGAAGCTAAATTACTTGTCTTTTTAAAGTGGGGTTTCTGGATAGAGGCTTCAGCCAGTGTTTTAGAAGCAGAAAAACTTCTGATTTATCCTCAGACAAGTCTCAGTGGAAGGACTACATTTGGCTGAATTAGACGAATGTAAACAGAGAGATGCATGAATTTGTAGGGCATTTTGCTGCAAGCAAGTTTTTGTTGATGATGATGAAATTAAAGAGAAGCAATCCTATTTAATTTTTTAAAACTAAGAAAAAATGTAGCCAGTAGGGATCTGTGTTGTGTTTTGCTGGACACTTCCTTTTCCCTTGGACATCGAAACCAAGAACCCCCCAGCCGTTTACAGGTGAATTTCACTGTCCTTCAGGAAACCCAGCTTTGTGAGCCAAGAAATGGCCCTCCAGTGTTGCTGGTGGTCTCATTAGCTGGTTACAAATTTCAGCAGTGAGTTAGTGTGACAGTGGGTCAGCCTGCAGGAAGCAGGTCAGGGATGCTCAGCACTCTGTCTGCCGGACCCTGTTTCAGACAGAAGTGCACAAAAAGCAAGAGGGTATAAAAATCTCTCTGTCACTGGTCCATGCTCACATTGTGAAGTGTGTGCTTTGGGTGAAATTGGGAGATGTAGGAGGCATCTGCATTCATCCACCTGTCAGTGAAATAAGAGTGGAGCGCTGGAAATGCAGCAGGCACCTATGCAATCTCCTTCATCCCTCCTTGGGCATTAGAGATTTATTTTTTTGAAACAGCCTCTGTGAATGCAAACACAGGCAGTAATTTAGGATCCTGAATATCCTCTTTAAGGCAGCAATTGCTGCAACACTTGCTGCACAAACAACAGGGGACATACAGTAAGATTCAAACACCTGTCTTTTGTCCAGAACATCCCCTGTCTTCTTCCAAATCACTTTTAAGGTGTAGAGAACTGGAGAAAGGGAAAGCATCAGTCTTGACCCAATACCCTTTTCTGAATTTCCACTATTGTCTAGTGCTTTACCCAGAAATGAATCATCGCTTCCTTGAGGCTCTTCCACTCCAGTGAACGTGTAGTATTAGGACTGGTATGATAGAAAGGTCCAGGCAATTGGCACTGAGTCAGGGCATTTCCTCACAAAAGCTGTCATGATCCCATCTGTTGTCATGGAACACCACTTATTTTCTTTGGATACACTTTTGGCAAGAAGAAATGTAAGCAAGTATAGCTTTAGATGCTTTAAATAAAAAAACCCAAAACAACAGATTAAAAAAACCTGCTTTCACTTGTTCTGCTGGTAGCCTAAGACATTATTTATTTTTCCATAAGACAAGCTCTGGGCAAAAACTATCTATGATTGTGACTGAGAATCTGGAGACTAAACATTACTTCAGTAAAGATTTCAATGTGGCATTTGACACACCACAAATTGCCTGGCATATATAATCCTATTAACTGGAGTGGAGAGATGAGATCCTTTTATGCTTAAAATCAACAAACACTGCTCACTAAACACTGCTTATCTCAGACACTAAATAGGCACCGAGAACTGAGGCTGGTGGTTGGCTACCTGACTCACCAGAGCAAATACAGATAATACCATATGTTCTGAAAATACCAGAATGAAATCATGCTGTCTGCTTTTTCCAAAATATCTCTAAAACCCATTTGTTTGTTTTTCCTTGCATAACTTTTGGCTTGCTTGCTTTTACTTAATTCTCATTAAAATTTTCTTCATGTTACAGTATTAGCAACCTTATGCAATTTGCTAAATTCGTGACAAAACTACTACTTCCATATTTTCCATCCCTTAAGTGAAATGGAAACCCTGCTTAGGGATGAGCTCTGACACTCTACAGAAAATAATATTTCTGTGAAAAAATGCTGTAGTAAACAAACAGCGACACATTTACAACATCAAGATTACAGAACGTGGGGAATAACAACTGAGAGTGTCCCTTGCAATCTTTCTTCAGTGCCACAGTGCACATTTGCTATTATGGAGTCTTCAATTAATTTTGTGTTCATATATTCTTTTTCTCAAAACATGGTAATATGCATTTAATAAGGATTTTCGTGCATAATCTCTTAGGGATTTCAAATTGATAGGTTTTCTTTAACTGCATGTTTACCTTCCATTTTTTTTCTAAGAACATAACTGGCACCAGTGCAAAGCTGTTTGTATCTGGACAGGCCCTAGAAGGAGATGGAACCTCACTCCCTCAGTTGTTGATTCTGATCTTACCTCACTTCTATAGCAATGGGATGCTTTTTTTTGCAATTGTTCCCTGCCTTCATAAAATTTCTCATTTTGCTGTTTTACAATTGCTATTTGCAGGTTTCAGAAGTTGAAATGAACTGTTGGACTCATTTTTATCAATGTGTTCCTGTGAAGAACAAACACTGTTCAAGTCAATTAGCTAGACTTGCCTGTTCTACTTTAAGAGAATTCCGAACCAAATAAATCAAAGAAAAGCAAATACTGTAAATAATTTAGGTAATACATGTGGTTTTTATATTAGTGGCAAATACTACCTCCATCACTAGGAAATATATTGAGAAGCATTAAACCACAGTTCAGTCTGGAAGGAACCTCCAGAGGCCATCCACTCCAATACAACCCTCCCTTCAAAAGAGGTCTGACCAGATAAGGCTGTCCAGAGCTACGTCCAATTACCATCCTGAGTGCAGTGAAGCCTGTGGATTGTCCCAGAACATCTGGGACATCCCAGATTTGCTGCAGTGTTACCAGTGACTGTTTGATTTAATGGCATGAAATGGGATTCCTGAACGAGCTTCTGAATAGACAGAGGAATGAAACTCAGTTAAATGTAAGAAAAACTACTCTGCAGTTTGTTCTTGAAGAAAAAGGCAGGAATAAACCCTGAACAAATTAAAATAGTGAGGATGTAAAACAGGGGTGTGTTGATAGATGCTCTGAGTTCTCAAGCGCTGAGCTGGCAAAATGTGAAAGTTAACTCCGTAGGTTACAAATTTTTGCCAAGGAATTTCAAATCCTTCCTGGAAAACCTGCCTTTAAGCTGCTTCTGCGAGCTGTGGGCATTTATTCTGGAGAGATCCCACAGTGTTTCTAATGCGTTTTGTTGCATGTGGTGTGCATCTGCCGTGGTGTGATGTAATGTAACATGGCATGTGGTGTTATAAATAGAATGATGAGATCTTGCAAAAACCTGCCTGGCAGGCAAACTTGCTGTCTTTCCTTTTGAAAGGCTTCCTGAGCTCTCCACTATGCCTCCCTCTATTTTTAAAAGGTACCTTCCACCCCAGCACTCTCCTTCTCAGGTTCCTGGGGAGAAGTTGGAATGGAATGGCTTTTTCTCCCAAATTCTTTTTGCTTCTCAACAACACAGCAAAGACTACATGGGGGCAGTGTCTTGCTGCTCTCAGTTCCAGTATCTCCTCTCATCTGTGTCTGTGCATTTCTAATTTGCTCGGTGCTATGGGCAAGATGCTAATTTTAGCAACATTGTGTAATTACTCTGAAGTCACTGGGGTTAATGCATGTGTTCACTATAGCTCCAATCAGAATCTGGCCTTATGTTGTCTTAATATTTTTAGCTTTCCTTTTTTTATTTTTTTTCCTCCCTGCTGCCAGTAAATTAAATCTCTGTGGCTTTAGTAGTAACACTAATGTTAGAATAATATTCAGACATGATTTAAAATAGGCCAGGGAGTGAGAGTTACCAACAGGACAACATGGTAGCAATTCCCTGATCTTTCTGGCAGGGATGCTGGTCTGCAATTTTATGGTCCCGAGCTTGCTCTGTGCTCTCTGGAAGAGTGATGAGTTACTATATTTATACCAATCTGTTAAGAATATTGCTTTACCAGCATTTATTTCTAGAACTGTTTGGGTTTCCAGGCAGGCTTCTCCTCTGACTGCCTAAGCAAGAATAGTTTGTTTTAGCAGCATCTTGTATAAGAGTTGAAGGTCATATCAGTTGCCTGATAATAGTCATTAGTCTAAAGCCTCAGCTGTAAAACTGAACTTATCAGGACTCCTTATATGTTTCATGTTCCAGTGTGTGACAAAATACACAGAAAGGGATTTAAATGTATTTTTCACAAGGAGTTTTTAGGTTTTTTTGTCTTCAATTTTCTTATAGATTGAAACAATATTTCTGAAACTCTGTTGATAGAAACATTAGCTATTAGGAAATTTTTTTCACAGAAAGAGTTGTCAAGCATTGGAACAGGCAGCCCATGGAAGTGGTGGAGTCACCATTCCTGAAATTGTTCAAAAGAAGTGTGGATCTGGCACATGAACCATGGTTTAATGGTGAATGTGGTGGTGGTATTGGGTTGGCAGGTGGGCTTGGTGATCTTAAAGGTCTTTTCCAACTTTAATGATTTGTATTCAAGCATATAAGTACTTTCACACGGTGTGATTTCCTGTTGCAAATCTTGTTGCTTCTGTTGAGTAAAATCCAAACATATTGTGATACCACTTCCCAAAGTCTTAAATGGTTTTAAGACATCAGTTGTCAAGTCCATACATGAAGACAGCATTTTGGCGGCATTCACTCTTTTTCGGCTGAGCCACATGGAAGAAGTGTGCATGCAGAAATAACTGAGATGTTTCACAAGGGAGGTATTGCATTAGATGTGGTGTAGTTCTTGAAGGGTGAGGAGAAGCAGTCATATGTAGCAGATAAATAATTGGTTTGTTTAATCACTTCCCATTGATTGTCCATCCATACGTAAGAAAACATTAAGCAGGGAAAATGTTAGCACATGAATGCTGCATTGAGTTGAAACTCATTGTGTTTGGCTCAGTAATTTAGGCAAAAACAAAACATATTCTGCCTAAAGCACAATAGCTCTTGTTAAATTTCACAATTCATGAAACATTTGAAGTGCTATAGTGTTACAAATTAAAAGCATGTTTATATGCATGATTGGAGGCCTTATCAGGGGATTGTTTTTAGTAAAGTCCTTCTTTTTTGTTTCCACTTAATCTTTCCAGCTATGCTGCAACATCCTTTACTAAACTTCATCTTATGTGGTATCACCCTGCCTCCAGTTCTGTGCATCTCACATCCCCATTTGCATCTGGAGTGTTATTTGCTTTCTAATTACTTTGAGGGCTGTTCTTTGCATCCAAATTTATTCTCCTCCAGATCCCAAGATTTATTTCTATCTGCAGTACAGAAAAGAAATCAGACTAAGCAATGCAAGAAAATGTTGCTCCTCTTTTCATCACAGAATATTTTTCTTCTAAATCTAAATGTGCACTGCTCATCAGAAACAAGTGGATCTTGTGTCGGCTACAATCCAAAGCATGTGCAACAAATTCTGGACTTTTGCAATTATTTAATTGATAGCCAGGAATTGCTATAACTGTAGGGTTTTTTGATACTACTTAAGAAGCAGAACAAAATGCCCCAGTACAGTAGAATGGACTTGAAACACTTTTGGTCTCAAATTTCCCTCATTTGAAATGAAAATACATGATAAACCATAGAAGTATTGAAAGAAAATGCAGTTGCTTATAAAACCTGTGAAACCTCTTTTAGTCACCATGGTATCTTGTCCTTAATTGCTGATGGATAAGAATGCAGGGTGGGCTAAAGGAGCTAAGTGGATGCTGTGGGATTTTTGAATCCTCAATGTTTATTTAAATTGCATTTTAAATGTGTAACTGTATTGAAGCCAAGATTCAGCAATGCGACAGAATCTGAAACCAAGCATTGCTTTAATAACCTCCCAGTGTTAAGGGATACTTTCTAGAAAAATTTGAATAAGTTTTGTGAAATTACTCAAGGCATTTGTGTTAAATGCCTTGTAATGGGGCATACAGGTCAGCAGAAACTCTTAACAGAAAGGCGAGGAAAACTAGTTGCCTTCTTCTCTCCTTGGACTGAAACCACTGGCAGAAGGTGTCTGAAATATCTTGTGTCTCCAAGTTCTTGTATGTTCTTCACTCCATCACCACTTGCTCTTAACCACACAAGAAATTGGTACTGGAAAGACAAGAAGCATTTGCAGCTGGTGCAATGCTTTTTTTATCAGCCAACTATCTAGTGAAATACTGTTTAAAACAAATTGTAATGGAACAGCTTCTGCACCTTTTTAAACAGAACAAATAAACAACAACAACTAAAAACCAAAACGCACCACACAAACTTTTCTGACGCATTCATAGATTTTTTATTCCATGACACTCATGAGGGATTCTCTTTTACTGAAAACCTAAGGTTAGGAACTTAATAACACAGGGATTTTTTGTGGTAAAGAGCAAGCTGTTCCTTATGCTACATTTTTCCACATCTAACAGTGTCTGGCTGTAGCATGAGCCCTCCTTTCCTGCAGTGAAGTGGCTCAATAACCCTTTCATAAGTGCTGAAGAACTGTGGATGAATAAAGGAAAGGAATTAACTTAAACCAAATAGTGTGGCTGTGTTTTCAGACTCTTCAATGCATTCTTCCTACAGGAAAAACAACTACATAGTCAAGAAAAGTCAACAAGAAAACTCGAGGACACTGATATGTAGCAGCTATTTTACAGTTTTGCCTCTGAGCTGCTGTGATAGTCAAAAGTCCTGATCCGCAAATAAATGCATTATGGAATGTGGGGTAGTGGACCACGAGGCAAGAAATACACTGTGCTTTGGTCAACACAGTGACAACAACAGTGGTGAATGCTGCAGGGACTCAGTATAACCATGTTTCAGTGATGCTTTTTGAGATATAAAGCCTGACTGACTGCCTGTGTCTGTGTTTGTAGTCTCTGGGTGTGGCTTTTTTTCTTAAAAAAAGAAAGCAAGGGGGAAAAAATTCCTTACGTGACCATGCAGTGAAAGTTAAGGAGACACAGAACACCTCAGTGCACCAAAGGTGGCCAGCATCCTTAAAGTAAGTGGTGAAAGAGAGGGGTTTCCATTTGTTAAAACATGGAGCATGTTGCACTTGTGCAATGAAATTTATTCCTCATGAAGCTTGTTTGAGAGCTGCACTCTGGAGTTTGTGTGCAACTCTTTCACAGTTGACTTTGAGCTTAACAGTCTTCCAGAGCAGCTGAACTAAGTGCCCAGTAGGCTTTCCTTTGCCCAAATATACCTTTAATATTGGAACAGCTGAGATAGGAGCTTATGCATTTTTCTGTCTGTAAGCAGCAAGATGAACTGAAGGGGAGCCTGCCTCTGCTCCAGCGTGCTCTGTACTTGCCATGGTTTTCCCTGGTGGAAGTCAGTCTCCAAGTATCTTTGCACATCTTTTGTAACCAGAGAAGCTATGTTGAAAATAACCTTAAAGTTAGAAAAATCTCAAGATTATTGCGTGCAATTGAATAATACATAAATTGCTTTCTATTTTTAATACTCAATTGAATTTCTAAAGCTTGTTCCTAGATGAGGAGTTGGTTTATTATCCTACAGACTCCTGATGGAAATAATTAGCTTCTCTCACCACCAAGACGCAATACAATAAGCTATTCTTGAAAGCTATCCTGCCAAAGATACACATTTAAAAGCATTCTCTCTGCGAGTAATTATTTTCCTTGCTATTTGGAGAGAGAAACAGATTTACATACCAGAAACAATTGCTGCCTGCTAAAATCGGCCACTTTCACAAAAGCCAATTACTTTTTTCCTGTTTTCTGCCTAAGAGATCAATTTTGATATGGAAACTATCTTGCATTACAGTGATATGGGGTCAAACTTATCAGAATGTATTTTCTGGTCATTCATCATTCTGCTGTGTGGGTCTTGACTTCCTGAACTCCTTCTCAGTCAGAACATGTGCTGCCTACTTATTTTCTTAGGCTTTGTGTTGGTTTTATTTTGGTTTGGTTGGGCTTTGGAGTTTTCCGTTTGTTTGTTATAGTCCTAATACCAAATTTGGATGAAAGATATTTAATATTCTGTGCTTTCCTTTTTTGAATAAGTTCGCCTGTGTCTGGAAATTCCCCTTAGGTCTGGTTGTTCTGGGATGTTTTGGTGCTGGAGGAAGGAGGCTGATCCTCTGGATAATAATGCCTGCTCCTGTTTTTTAAAACAGACCAATTCTTGTGGTCATGAGCAGTAGTGTTGGTACTGTGGTCCCTGGGGTCTCCTCAACTCCTTTGCTGTTTTTAGGTATGCGAGAATGAACACAGATCCTGGCTGCTGAGTGAATATCACACATGTTTTGTTCAAAAAGAGATCATACTAACATTGGTCTAAATGCAACGTTTCTTTTGTATGCCTGAACCCCCAAGATGTTAGGGCCTTTGTTTTGGTCTGCAGATATGTCAGCTTGGAAAAGAACCGTTAATACCCTACCACTGTTTGGAATTACAAACCCAAGTACAATAGAAGCTCAAAGGCCTTCTTTTAAAAAAACCATAGAATGTCTGGATTTGGAAGGGACCCACAGGAATCTCACTATGTGTCTGAGCATTGTTCAAACACTTGAACTTTGTCAGGCTTGGTGCTGTGACCATTTCCTGGGAAGCCTGTTCCAGTGCTCAGCCATCCTCTAGGTGAAGAACATTTTCCTGATATCCAATCTAAACCTCCCCTGATTCAGCTTCAGGCCATTCCCTCAGGTCCTGTCACTGGTCACCAGAGAGAAGAGATCAGTGCCTGCCCCTCCTCTTCCCCTCACATGGAAGCTGTAACTGCAATGACGTCTCCCCTCAGTCCCCTCTTCTCCAGGCTGAACAGACCAAGTGACCTCAGCTGCTCCTCATACAGCTTCCCCTGAAGGCCCTTCACCATCCTCATCACCCTCCTTTGGACACTCTCTAATAGTTTAATGTATTTTTTATATTGTTGCACCCAAAACTGCTCCAGCACTCAAGGTGAGGCCACCCCAGTGCAGAGCAGAGCAGGACATGCCCTTCCCTTGCCTGGCTGGTGGTGCTGTGCCTGATGCACCCCAGGAGACGGTTCTTCATCTATTATGTATGAGTATGACTCCAAACACAAACAAGTTTCCAGGCTTCATTCACAAGAGACCAAGGAGTGGTTAAAAACAGTAGAAAAGGCGTACACAGATCATTTATGTTCTTAAACTCTAGACGAACCCATCTTGACAATCCCAGAAGAGGAAAAATGAAAAATTAACTTCAAGGATGGGGATAGGTGGGTAAAGCAAGATATAAAGTTGTTAAAATAGCTTTATCAAGAACAAGCTAGTCTGTTAAGAAAGACTCCTGCTTCTGTACTTATAGCTATGAGCTTTTGACAGACGCAATCCTAAAAAAAAGAAAGACACATAAGCCCATTAATGTAAGTGCCAGATAATGATTTGCAGTTTTTGTGAGTATCTTTTCTGTTCTCAGTAAATATTTTTCTCCTGAAATGTTTGTCATGGCAGTTAAAAATTTAAAGTTATTATATAGCTAAGGGCTTGTCTCAAGGCTGACGTTACATCAGGCAATGCAGAAATACAGAACAGACAATGATCTCAGTATACTGAGTTTGCTCTCTGAAAAGCCAAGGCAGACTTAAAACAGGCACCACATAGAAAAATGGTACAAACGAATTTCTGTTTGAAGCCTAGCCTGTGCCAGGAAAAGAATAAAGTGTTCTAAAGTATTTATTTCCTCATTCAGTCATCACTAAGGGAATAACCTTCACATGAGCAACAGCCAAGGGTTTTCTTCTAGCTTTAACTCAAGTAAAAATTGCAGGGATCTTTTCCATGCCTAAACCATTTTATTTAAATGTATGTTAAGCATAGTCAAATGCCGTCTTACATTCCCACTTAGAAATAGTAGCTAGAGACTGAACTTCTCTTAGAAACAATATCCTAGAATATCTATGCTCAACAAGTGGTGCTCACAGGTCCTGTTTGCTCTGCGCTTTGATGGCAGATGCAGCACTGACTTCAGTAGAAAAGGGAATAAACCAAAAGGTTGGATAAATTGAGAGAAATGGATTACAAAACCAGTTATTGACTTCATTTACCACAATAGCACTGCAACACATGTGGATATTAGTGGAATTAATCTGGCAAGGCAGAATCCAGCTGGTCTATTAGTTTTTTTTCTACTTTAATATACATGCTGCATCTGCAACATCATGAGTCTGACTGAATTTCAGTGGCTGCAGAGATATGTTTACAATCTCAATGCAAAGATGAACTTTATAGATGTAAAAAAGAAACTTCTGACTGACCAAGTAGTAGAAAAGGTGTATATTAACACTGGTATGGCTTGTTTCGAACATAACTGGGGAAGAATTCCAGCTGTACAAAGCAGGCAGATTCCAACCCACCAATATGTAGTATGGGGTGGGTGGAAATTGAGCTCACTTTTAAATAAATGCAAGTACAGTCAGTATAGAAGAGAGTTTGATGGATCTGTTCTGATAGGATGTGTGTTAATAATAACTGAGCTATATTGGTAAGCTGTATGCTTCTTGCTCAGGCGTGGGCAGAATATTTTTGGTGCCCATTAGAGCCTACTGAGTTAACTTGTGATATGCAGCCCAGTGAAGCATGTGGCATTTGAAGTCTAGGAAATTCCACAAAAATTTCGTCTAAGAAAGGATCTTCTAGTGTTCAATGGAATTATTAAAGGATATTCTGGCCAGGCTCTGAGGCATGATGCAATATAATTGGGAAAAAAAGTTGCTGGTGTGTCCACAGAATCTCCCATTTTCCAAACCCTTGAATCCTATGCTTGCGCTTTACTGACTGCAATATACTTTCTTCCATCCATCAGATGTTCCTGTAGAAACTTTCCAGGTAAAACCAAACAGCCAGTATCCAGCTGATCCAAGTAAGGAAGGACAGAATCTCCAGTCATTAGCTGGGAAATGATCACCTACAAAGTGGAAAAATGGACTTCAGAATTGACAGCATTTTTGTCTTCTCCATGTTCTTTCTAAACTGTGTGTGGGCCCTGTTCTTCCTCATCTGTTGTGCCCTGTACTAAGACCTACACCTTATTTTTGAAGATGTACCAGCTAAATAGGTAGGCAAATTCATAGAAAAATCTTTTATTTTTATTTAGTGACTTAACCTTGAACTGCAAAGATAAATTTTGGTCATTACTTGTTTCTGTCATATTAATAAAGGGCCATATTCACTGGTTTGTGATATATCAGTGGGTATAGATAGTCCACGATGCTTTACCTGTATGTTGTAGATAACTTCCCTATTACATGGAGTACTCATATCTATGGTGAACAAGAAAGACTCTGACAGATACTAAATCCTCATTGATTTGTTCTGTGTTATGATAGCTATCTGGATGCCAGTCAGTGCACTGAGCTTGGTCTGGGATCTGGGATCTGGCAAGAACAAGGTGTCTCTTTATCCTTCTAACAGTTTTATCATCTCCAGAAGATCTCTGCTTCTAATTTTTGTCTTCATATCCCTCTGAGATTTGTGCAGCAACCAAGTCTCATGACCAAATTTTTTCACGATTCTTTCTGTTTGCTGGTGTTTTCTGAGGGCTTTTGTAGAGGAAATGTGGAAATAGTCTAGATAAATTTCTAGATAATATTCTAGATATTTGTTTTATGCTTCACTTTACATAAGGATCTATTGTTTCTCAGAAGCCTGTTGTTAGTAAACATGTTGTTACAGCTTGTCTTACACTCCTGAATTTTTCATGAAGTGCAAAATTAACATCAAGTCCTTGTTGTAAGAAGAGACCCAGTGAATTAAATAAGTCAAGTCACCTGTTGAATACACCCAGCTCTTGATATGACTATTTTGCTGGTGCTGAGCTTCTCATAGTGAGTGAATTGATATGGTGTGTCTGAAATTGCTTTTCTTCTAAAGAATATTGCTCTGGGGCTTTTATGCATGTCTGATCTCATCAGGTCCAGGGGATATGTAAGTATCTCAGCTATTATGCCACTTATGACACTATATGTTGATTTCCAGTAGAAATAAGTGAAGAATCAAGAATATATTCACTGTGGGAGAGGGTTCCAACTTTAAATCTGTATTTCAGTGCTCTTCCAAGAATAAAATTCTCAGCGAAAAAATGCCATAAATTTTCACCTACCTGGAAATGTTGTAGATTAATAGCTTGTTTTCAAGCATTTTAGTGAATACTAATACACAAATCCTGAGAGATTTAGAGATCAGATAGTTATTTATGTTTAGTTCTATCAAGTAATGCATGTGACTTAAAAAACTTAGACATACAATCCAGTGATTTAAGCAAAAATAGAAATGAGTATAGACCAATTCAAGGTTCTAAAACCCATTATTGAAAATTTAAAACTTTCATGCTATTCCTGTCCAGGAAGGATTTTTTTTCATTACTGTTTTATTTTATAAAGGGAAAGCTCAGATATTGCAACTCTTGCTCAGGGTCATAGATGAAACAAGCCCAAGAACTTGAAGTTCTTATTTTTCATTTCTGTGTTTACAGTATGAGGGGATGAACATCAAAGAAGCTTTGCATTCAGTCACTTTTTCTTTCAGAACCTTATCCAAGCCCCTCTTTCTTATCTCCTGGTAACTTTTTTTCCTTCATAGATAAGGGGAATCTGTTCTCCCTGTATCTTTCTTTCCTGCTAATAGGGTATTGATAAGATACAGTCTCTGATGTTGCCCCTGCTTTCATGTCCTACACTTTCTTCCACACTGACAACTCAGAACACACATCAGTTAAACAGGAATTCCAGATCTTGCCTGTTTTATCACTCTGATCAGATTTTGTTGGAGAGGTCCTTAGAAAATAGGTTCACAGCCTTCAGATGTGTCTGTACTCTTCCTGACCTATGAATCTAAGACATCTCTGAAATACTTACCCAGCTTCAGTGAGAAATCTTGTACGGATATCGTTCTTTTAGTTTATCCTTATCGAAACGCTAAAAAAGTCTAGAAAATATGTGTGATAAGCTATGTAACGTTCTCCTACAATAAGAACATTTATATGTAAAGTAAAAACTATTAAAGAGAAAAAAATTCAGTGACAATTTCACACATTTTGAGATGCACTGAACATGCTTTATTGACAGTATACTCCAGTAGGTTTGCTCTTATAAACTAGGATAAGTTAGAGAGGCAGAATGGTTGGTACTTATACTGACACAGTTTTTAAAAATAAATCTTTATGCCACTCTTAGCTGGATTGCTAGAAGTGTTTTTCTAAGGTGAGAATGTCAGCCAATGAAATCAGAATAGGCCAGTTTGCCAAATGTGATACCTACTCTGAATTTTCCCAGGGTACTAAAAGGAGTTTAATTTACATCTATGGTGTGCTGGCAGACTCAACTCTTATGTGAAAGAGGGGTGGCTTCAGGGAACTTGGAAAATGCTGAAGCTGGAACAGAAATTTCAGAGATACTTAGGATTTGGTACTTTCCCTAGATTCCATCACGACCATTTGCCAAAGCTGAATGCTGGAGTGCTCCCTGCCAGGCAGCACAATGGTGTATCTGTTAATCAATCAGTTGAAACCTGGTGATGGTCAGGCACGGAGTAGTGAATCATGGTGAAAGCCAGACATGTACACAAATGTGAAAAAAAAGTAATGGAAAAGTTTTAAAATAATAATTTGATTGATTATAGTTTAAATTGTAAAGCTGAAAATGCTTTTGAAGGGAATTAAAGAAATTTGGAAGAGGAAAAATATCAAATTACCAGTATGAAGAATGATTATGTTAATACCTTGCTGAGCTTCCAAGCATACCCTGAGGGAACTAGACATTTACAGGATCCTGAGCAAGCTCTTTCAGCTAGGTGCTTATGTACAAGCATACAAACCCCCCCAAAAGTAAAAATCAACAGAAGTATCTTCCCTGACTCAAAACTTCTCAGCACTTGTTGAACAGCACAGAGAAGTTTCCAAGAGGACTTGAATTGAGAAGCCTAAAGGTTAGAGGACAGAAGTAGGAAAGTCTTGATTGCTTGAGAAATTCAATGCAATATTTTTCTTTTGATTGAAGGTGAGTAAATGTTCCTACCTCAGTTGTTTTAAAAATTTCTGCTAATTTTACTACATTTCTTCTGTCTGCTTTGGTGAATTTTTTCCTATATTCTGATGTGTGTGTTACAAGCTATTACTTAGCTGATCACCCAAAGCTTTCTGCAGAGTCCATAGAAACAGACACTGACCTGTTCTGCTTCACATGCTTGCCCTCAGGTGGGATGTGCTGTGTCTAGCACTCCCTGTTTCCCATCCTTGACTGTTGAGGGAGTCCACGTGTCTGTCATACCTGTCCCACTCAGAAGATTTTCAGCCTTTATTTGGATAGCCTTTTATTTGGATTCAGTTTAGTAATTTGGCCCAATTAAAGTAATTCTTTTAAGCAGGTGTTTATCAATATTAAAACAATGTCATAGGCTAAAGTTGTGCCACATTTCCTTTAACTCCTCTTCATTTCCATGTGTAATCTAGGTATAGATTCCTATTTTTACTATCCAAGTATCATGAAGGCCTTGTGAGGTGTTAATAAATAGCTCTAATAGCTAGGCACAAACTTGCTTTTTCCACACAGCTTTAAAGTCTCTGCTGGAGGCATGACAAAGAGTGGTGTGTCGTATTGCAATTTTTTAGATCAAATATCATCCTTTTTTAGGCAAAAGGCTGCATATTGAATGCATACAGGATCTTTGCCAGTGTTAGAAGTGACCTTAGCAGCTGGTGAGAGAGATTTCGGCAGAAGCTTTGCTCAACCTTTGCATCTCTGGGCTGGGGATGCTCAGTCCAGATGGAATCTACAAACCATTCAGCTGCCAAACTCAAATAAGCCTTTAGTGGTCATGTGTAAAACAGGACTTTTCTCTGTTCTGAGATTGTGTAAACTTTGGCATATTTTCCTGGAAACGGGAAAATTCAATACCCTTCCAAAACCAAACCAAACTCCTTCTTAAAAGTGGGCAGCTTTAATTTTAAATTTTTTTTTTAGAGAGCAAAACTTACGACTGTGTCATTATGAAAGAATTTTAGGTTTTGGTTGGTTGGTTTATTTTTGTTTGGTTTTTGTTTTTGTTTTTTTTTTTTTTCTTTTTGTTTGCTTGTTTGGGTTTTTGTTTGTTTTTGTTTTGTTGTTTTTTGTTTGTTGGTTTTGTTTTGGTTTTTTTATGGACAACAAAAAAGTTGTATGATTTTGTTGGGAATTTTCCAAAATTCACCCTGAGGCAGATGTCCATCAGGAAATTCCCATGGCCCAAATAGTTCCACAAAACAAGTTCCACAAAAGGACATTTGGGATACACACAGCACAACGAGCACTGTTTGTACTATGGTGATATTGTCTCTGGAGATGCATGGATCATATATTACAAAGTTTTCCTAGAGAACCATGAGAGCCATGCTTGAGTTTCATTCCACAAGATGCAGGTTCACACCCAGGAAAGAGGCCTTTGAGGACTTTCTGCTATATACACAGCCATTGCTGTGTGCCAGTATGCCCTGAGTAAGTACTCGGCTCTCCTGCTGGGATCTTCCAAACCAATCCTGATCTTTTAAAAATGTACAAGTTGTAAATGCAGACACACAGGAACACCCCTAAAAGAACGATCTTTAGCAGATCTTAAGGCAGCTGGTGCTTATAAATGTTTTATGTATCTCAGTGCACTGACACAGACTAGACCTTTGTGTGCCACCTGGAGCTGAATGGGAAAGCTGCTTGTGTGATGCAGTTTTATAGCCATCCTGGGTGAGACAGATGGGCATCCCCGTGCCATGCTGACAGTCTGGACTGCACCCACAGGTGTGCAGGGCTTAACGAGGAGCTGCCCTGGGCTTGCAATGGGAGCTGGGCAGCCAGAGGATAAATCTGGTTGTGCTGCTAAGCTGCTTTCTCTTTGTGCATGTGTGGATCCATGTGGCTTGTGGATCTGGGGTTACCCTGCAGACAGCTGGGCCAGTGTGCGAGGATCTGCGTGCCAGTGGTCCTAACAGGGGTCTGGAAACAAGAGGAAACCCTTTTGCTAGGCTGGAGCAGGAGCGTCCCCATTGGGATATTGCTTCAAGGACAATATAAGCACTTGGTCTGATCATGCAGTGCAGAATTCCATGTAGTCAAATCCTGAGATTTCTCAGGGTCTATTTAAGGGCATGTGCTTACAAATAAGGAATAGGGAGATGTTGTCTCTAGGGCCTGTCTCTTACCCCTTCTCTTCCATAAAACACATTTCTTGAAGCAAAATACATGCATTATAAATGTCTTCTGGCTGTGTTGTTATGCTTTTTTTATCTTTTTCTTCTTTGTGTACAGTTGTACCAGTTTCCTGCACTCAGGGGACAATGATCTGCCTGAAAATTATTTGACTGCTCAGGAGAGGCAGTCAGACTGTCTGGTGGGGAAATGATGACAGTGTCTAGAAGGAAGAGGTATGTTTTTCTATCTATACAATTACCAAATCTATTTTTTAGGAGAAGTGGGAAGTAAAAACCTAAGCCAAGGTTGCGATCATTAAGTGCAAGTCCAAGCACTATGTACACTCTTGGGCATGGGCTGGCCCTGCTGTTGGGCACCTGCTGTGAGCTGACTTAAAAACTCTGGGCATACCTGGTGAGGCTTGCTACAACCAGGAGCCCTGCTCCTGTGGTAGCCAAGCCTGTGCTGATAACAGATCTGTGGCGTCCAATCTCAAAGGACACATCGAGGGTCTCCCTTGGCACTCACTGCAGAGACTCAATGTGGCCAGTGCCTACTAACTTCAAGAAAAGTGCTCCAAAATAATTTACTCATTGATTCTTCACCCTCTCACTGATTAGTTTTAAATTTTATCAGAATTATTTTATTGGTTTGAGTTTGGCTTTTAGTATTTTTTTTCTTTTCTTTTGAAAATCAGTTTTTATTTAGGTTTGATTGCTAGGGTGGCATTGGCACCTGAATGTAAACAATCTCACATGTCCCAGAGGCAGTTTTGTGGTATATGTCACCCCATCTACAACAAGACTAGAAATTTTAAAAAGGCAGTTGTAACTCGAAGCAAGTATCAGCCTAATTATTTGTGATAACTTCTGTCATGTATTTAAGGCAAGCCCCTGGAATAAGACAACTTTTTTTCTTTCCCCTCATACAGTTCTTTTGATATTCTTGACCCCTGTGGTCAGAATCAATGCACTGAAATCCCACGAAAAACGTGGAAAGAAACATGAACTTAACATTTCATTCCATCACTGAGATTCTCCTGTAGATTGACTTCTAAAGACATTTTCCTTTAGGCTGATAACACCTAAAAATAGTGCAGGTTTTATAGTAAATCTCCCCTCTATGGGTTTATATCCATTGACTCACTGAAGCTTCAACCTGAAATGGTAGGGTTTTGAAAGCTTTTTATAATGTAAAGGAGGCCATGCAGTTTTATTGCCACTAGCCAGTGAAGCGTGGTTCCATCAGAGCCTTTTATCGGGAGTTTACAAGTGCAGCGTTACAAATGAGTTTGCTGGCAGGGAGCTGACCCCTCACTGGGGAAGGCAGAGACTGGTTGTATAATTCAAAACATTGACGTCTGGTCTTCTGGGATTTCCACCTGAAAAAAGACTCTGTATGAAAGGGCTTGAGGCAGATAAGGTTGGTACATGCAGAGTAGAGAGCCCTGCCTGGCGAACAAAGCTCCGTCAGCACTCGCTTCATCAGAGCCACTGGACTCTGCACCGTGCTTGGAAGTGTTGCCTTAATAAGCTGTGATTTCAAGCAAGGCCCTGCTCATTTAAAAGTCATCACAGAGCGCTTGCCATGCGGGGATGGGAAATGGCACAGTCACAGCTGTGCCAGGGTCTGTCTGTGCCGATAAGCCTTGCTCAAGCCCAGGGCTCGGTAGCTCAGCAGGCACCGTGGGGCTGTGGTGATCACACCTCTGCTAGCTCAGGCACCTCTGCTCCAGCTCCCCCGGCACTGCTGCCACCCTGCCTGCCTTCACCAGTTCCTCTTCCTTAGACCCCTCTTGTGTCTGTGTGATGATGCCAAGTCCTGTGCAGGACTAGGGGGCAGAGTAATTGATTTTTCAGTTCACTGGGAGTTGTGAGAAAGTGTGTGTGTGTGAGAGTGGTGTATGTGAGAGTGTGTACAAGGTGGATGGAGCATTTGAATTTGAATGGGAACATTGGAAAAGGGGTTTTAGTGCGTTCAAAATGGAAGGACATGCTGAAATGAGCAGAAGTTGTAGTGAGGAAGTTTGAAAACTGTGTTGACTTTTAAAACCTCTGTAATTTATTTTTATGGCATTTAAGGAGACAACTTGAATTTAAAGATTCTAGGGACATTGTTGCAGTACCCCAGCTTGGGGCAAGCTAGGGAATGGACAAATAATTCAGAAGGTTTCCTTGTAATAAGGTTTTTTTGTTCTGTTAAACTGTTCTGTCAAGTTCTGTTTAGGTTGGCTTTATAGCTGTAAGTCGTAACTCTGTTCCCCAGTTTCTATGGTTACCTTTTCCCGAAGTTCTGTTCCTCCCCCTAGATTGGCCCAGCCCATTCTCCCGCCTCCCAGGTGGAGCCTACTTGTCCCTCTCCATCCATTCCCCTGCCCCTTGGGTGGAGAGTCTCTGTCATTCTCCCGAGGGCACACCATTCCCTCTGGAAAGTTCTCCCTTCCTCCGTGTGCCATTGGGTCCTGCTCTCTATTCCTTCCCCTGTTGTTCCCCAGGTGGTTGCTGTGTTGTCATTCTTCCCCAGAACCACCCCTTTACCCTTTCTCCATTGGTTCCTGAGTTTTCCCTCCCCCTATATAAGAACCCTCACATGCCAGAGGTCTCTTCTATCCCTAGATCTTCGTTCTTTTCCCGTGTGGATGTGCTGTGTCATCGGGAAGCAGCCTGCCCTCTGAGGGGATACTGCAAAGTCCTTTAAACTGCTGTAGGCCACCAGGATGTCTGCAGTGAGATGCAGTGGGCCTCAGGCAGCCCTCTACCTCTGCATCAGGAGGTTACTAAATTTATGCTTTTGGTGGGAAAAATACAGATGTGAAAAAATATAGCCCAGTTCTGGTTGAAAATGTAAAAAGAAAGAAAAATACAGGCATTGCAATGGACTGTCATTAGAAACAAATGTCTTTTTGGTACGATACAGATACAGGAAGTGGAAAAAGTAAGACCAGACAGTCTGAGTAAAAAGTAGTAATGTCAGGTATGGGCTAACTGCTAATAGTGAAAAATGCAGGCCAAGGGGAACTGTTACTCTAGTTTTCTTTCACCCACTTTGTACTGATGTAAAGGATTGCAATTAACTGAAAACTGAGTATCAGATCCCCAAGAATAGAAGAGCCAACATATCTGTTTGTAGGGTACATATGAGTGATGTACCTGGATTTGGAAGTAACCCATTTATTCAAGAGAAGATTTTCTAATGCTCAGACAAAGCAGCCTTCTGTGTTTCAAGGTTTAGTTTAAAGACTTAAAACTCTATTAAAACCTCGGCCAGAAATTAGGCCGGAGCTCCCACGTGGCTTCCTGTGCGCTTGGAACCTGCCTGTGGAGGAAGGTTTGCTGTGCCCTCACAATGTATGGCTTTTGGGCTCCAGTGCAGCAGCCAGACACTGGGACCATCAGAGTTCAATCTGCTGCTGTTTTCTCATTAATAAAGACAGTGTGGGTCAGGAGAAGATATGGTAGCATCAAGTGATAATAATTTCTTTCCAACATGAAGTGGAACATTCTAACATTCTAGTTCATCCTAATACCCGTTTTCTTTTTAAAGTAGCTTACCATTTCATCTTTTATTTTTTTCCCCAAAATCTACCTTGAGCCAGTGCCTTTCTTGAGCTTTTAAAGGCAGTATGGGTATCCTAGAGGAGCAGAAACCAAATGGTTTGACAGGGTCACATGGATGTTAAAGAATATAAGGCTTGGTTTAAAATTGGTATCTATTTTTACAGTCTTCTGATGTCACTTTTTTTGATGTTCAAAGACGATTGGGCACAATATATTTGTGTGTTTCTACGTTTCTATGAGTTGAACAGTATGTGTGAAGCGAGCCTGAGTGTGACACACCACTGACTGAACAGCAATTTCTGTATCTTTCTCCCTGTGCATGAGGCGGGGATTTCTCATTTCATACATCACTAGAAACTTGCTGCTACAAATCTGTGAATATAGATAACTATATCCTGCCTTTAATACTCATTAACACTTAGAATTTGCAAAGTTGCTTCCCAGATCAGGCTGTATAAGGAGCAAAGTGTTTCTAGCCTTTGCGATGGTTTTGGATACAACCAAGGTATTTGGTCTAACCAGCTTTCTTCATATTATTGTTTGCAGACAGACAACAGCCTAAAGAGCCTCTGTGGCAGTTCCACAAGAGCCCTGGGTTTGGATTCAAAAAAGGAATTTGTTTTTTGCTATTTGCATAGAGTAGATCCTCATTAGCGTCACCTTGAGATTTACAGAATCTAATCTTGCAGGAAGCAAAAGCAGCTTTTATTCACCATCCATTTTAGACCACAGCACCTGTGGCCAGCACTGATCATCTGCTCCTTCCCCAGCTCCTGGAGCCTTGAATTGCTTTAGACCATTGTAGTTGATTAATCTGACTGTGCCTGCCCCAGCCCTAGCACATGTTACTGGTGGGGGGCATTTGGCAGATTCTCTTGTACTGTCTGCCTTTTGGTATTGCCAGGGAAGTCGTCCCTGGGCAGGGATTTTGTCTGTTTCTTGGGAAAGATCCCCAAGATATCTTCGGTGTTTGGCACTATGTGGTTCAGAAGCAATCTGGTCTTCTAGATGATCTCATTTCAAATGAAGTTTTATTTTTGCACAGTGAAAATGTTTGGGTTTGGTTTGGGTTTTTTTTTCAATATTTTTGAGTTAAATGATCAGTCCTAATACTCCATTCTTTCAGCTGAGTTCCTCTCTATCAGACTGTCTTCTGCCATTAATTGCAACCAAGGCTTTCCTTAATGTTTGTTTGGGCTTCTCTGACTTGGGTGTCAACTGGTTATCTGACAGACCAGTTTCATAATTCTCCTGGGGCTGTAACATTTTCCAAAACATAGTATTATAGCCAGTCATTTTTTGTAAGTATCCTTTAACTATTTCTCCCTCCTCTGACAATGACTTCTATCTCTGAATGAATTAATTTGCCACGCTGTTTTGACTTATTTCAGGGGCCCTCTGAAACATCAGCTTGTTTGACAATCTTGTTCTGCAATGGTCACTTCATCTCGCACTAACTAAGATTTCAGTTCAGGTATTTCTGGCTTATAATAAACAGGGATAAGGGAGGAACAAGAAGTAGTTCATTTATGCTGTATGATGTCCAGTTAGCCCCTTCTGGGACTAATTTATCAGGAGTGTTGGTTGCTGTGTGCCTGCTGTCCAGGGAGATCGTTCACCTCGAGGTGTGGAGAAGCCCACTCAGATCCTTCTGCGTGGCTCAGCCTTGCAAACCCCTCAGGAAGGGGCTGGGGAGGGGATGCAGCACCTTCCAGTGGGAACCAGTACATACAATTATGCCCTAAGGACTGCACTGCTTTGCTTTTGTGTTTGTTACTGGAATTTTTGGACTGCTTTGGAGAACTAATACAATTTCTGTTTCTTCAGCCATACATAATTCTGTGATATGCTTTTTCCTTATTGTATCTTTATGTGGGAGAACATTGATATTTTTGTCCCAGCTGTACAATCATGAGATTAAATGATAACTTGATCTTGGGACTTTCTGCATTTTGAAGGGTCATATAAAAATCCTTAAGAAACAAGTATTAGTGCCATATTTGATTTTCAGTCAAAATGGATCTTTTAATGAAAATATGCTAATGGAAATGGATGCTTTTAAATTTTTTTTTTTTTTTGGTAAAACTATGAAAGCACTTCAGCTATTTTTTAAGTGCATTTGAAATTTAAAGTCCAGACTTTTTCTCTTATCTCATGAAAATGCATGCTAAGAATTCCAAATCCAATTTTTTAAGAAGACTTATTTTCTTAATTTAAAAGGGCAGACACCACACAGGGGAGATGTGCGAAGAGGGAGTCTGGAGAATTACACATTTCTCTAGTGCTTGCATTGATTATGTCATTTCAGATGAGATATCTTGTGCTTCAGTTCTTCCCATCTATGATCAGAGTTAATATTTACTTTATTAAGAAACCTTGATTTAACTTCAGAATCTCATATTCCTATTATGTTATTGCTTATTATAAATCAAGTTAATGCACTTAAAAGGACTCATATGTATGCAAGAGATTACAAAAGTGCTGCTCTCATAGTCCAAATGAAACACATTAGCAATATATATACTTTTCCCTGAAGTGTGGCAGAATGTGGAGGCGTTTGCAGGATCAGTACTTTATTATAGAAAAGTACACAGCTTTATATTCTGTCAGGAGAGTTTTCACTCTGCTGTACATCACATGGCTCAGAAGGGCATCAGACACTTTGAAAGTCTGTTACATTTAAATGGCTAAAGAGAATGGCAAGAGAATGCTTTATTATTATCTGGAAAAGAGCCACCAGCTCACATGAGGCCTTGCAATTAGCAAAAAAAGCCAAACTCCTGCCCTTGAGAGAATGTAAGATGGGATATCAGTTCATACTGAGAAGAGATGGCTTCTGTTTGGAAGGTGGGCAGAGGACTGCCTCACAGTAGGAACGAACTATAAAGATTTCAGAAAGCTTTATGTATAGGTTTTGATTATACAATGAGGTATTTAAGTTCCTCCTAAGTCTGACCTCCTTCTAACGCAGGGTAATGAAGTAGGTGGCTGAGTACAGCAGAATCTCCATCTCTGGAGAACTTTAGGTACAAGGTAAACAAACTTCTGTTTGTTTTAGTATAATTGATAGTTTATATCCCATCCTTGTGTGCACTTTGCAATCTCTTGGGGTCTTTGCCTGCCAACTTTTTTATATCTTATGAAATGTGAAGGCCTGCTTCATGCTTGCTTCTTTGGGCTATAATTGCCTCTGATTCTGTGAAGACTTTGTGCCGTTTCTCTTCACATTGCCAGAGACAACTTTCAGATTTGTTTATCTGCTAAAATTTTAGTTTACTTAGTGGAGTGTTATACATTCTATCTGAACGCCAAAATCCCCTCATTTCAGTAAAATCAAAGATATTTTTCTTTAAATATGGAATGTAGGGCTGCTTTAGTGAAGTTTCATGATTTTATACCACAAAAAAAAAAAAATCTTTGTGTGTAGTGCTATTTGCCATGTGAGTGATAGACACAAGGAGAACACAAACTCTACCCTGGCACAAGCTGCTCTTGACTGTCAAACTTTGTTCTATTACAAAGGAGAGTTCCCTGTGCAGCAACAGACACAGAAGAATTTCCTTCACATCTGTTGGCAAGTAAAAACACTGCTTGTATCAGCTGCATTCCTGCCTCCCCAGAGATTCAACCATTCACCATTTTACCCCAGCTCCCATCTCCACTGAACTTCATTATAGAAAACTTGAAGTTCTTAAGTAAATTACAAGAACACAGTAAAGCAACAAGAAAATAAATCCTTCCATTTGACTCTCCCTTAATACAACTAGGATAATTTAACCCTCTGCTTATTATATACATGAGTGTATGGGAGGGCTCAGTTCAGGCTGATGTGCTGATTTGGGTGGCATGGTGTTAATTGATGGCTTACTCTTTATTCCTTTGCCTTAGCTTTTGAACTTGTTCATGTTGGAAAAATAATTTTTTTTAAAATGCATTTTCCTAATAATAATGTCACTTTGGGTCTCATGAATTATTTCAGGGCTCATTTGGCATTATATTTAGATAAGAACTCCTGCAGAATACTGAGAGGTCATTTTGGAAGAAACTGCCATAAACAGTCGTGATGAGAAAACTGACGTTAATGGGAATTCACTAAATAAAGTGACTGGAGTCATCTAATATCTCCATGAAGCTGTGATGAACTTTTTTTTGGTCACAGCTATGCTAAGTTTGTTATTTAAAAGTTTTATCTTGTATATTATTACCCAGTTGCTTCCATTTGGCTACAGATCCTTCATATTTGAAACCTGCTTTATGCCAGTGAAAGACTAAAGCTTCTCTTCCTTACAGGATTGGGTAAAATGAGTTTTTATAGTTTCGACTAAATCTAATCCATAGTCAGATTTTAGTTCTATGAAATTTACCTCTTGATACTTTTTTGGGGTGTTCTTTGCTATCTAAGAAAGTTTCTTCAGAGTGCAAGTCTGTACCTAAGGTTCCATAGGTAACTGAAATACTGAAATTTCTGAAAATACTCTGGGTATTCTGGAATGAGACGAGTGTATAGAAAATACTGAAATTTCTGAAATACTCCTGGGTATTCTGGAATGAGACGAGTGTATAGAAAATACTGAAATTTCTGAAATACTCCTGGGTATTCTGGAATGAGACGAGTGTATAGAAAAATAAATATTCTGAGTTCATTGTTTCCAATCCAGAACAGAAACAACATTCAAGTTCTGTTCACAATGATTGCTAATTTCTTGCTTTAGAAGTTTGTCTGTACCATGGAATTAACTGTAAAAGTTGTTGCAGTATAAATGTATTGAGTGATGACTGTTCTAGAACAGCTCCCCTGTAAATGCTCCTCCTATCTCCATGTGGGAGAGATTCTGCAATAGCTACTGTGTTGTCCCCCTTTATTCTTCCTTAATCTGGATTAATTGTCTCTTAGACATGAGTCAAAAGTGCAGTTTGTATAGTCAGGCTGAATTGTTTGGTTTCATTGACTTCAGTACCATTTTATGACAACTGAGAAACTTTGAAATATTTCTTCATAGTGTTAAATTCAAAAGGTATAAAAAGCTATGGAAATAAGACAAAAGCCTCAGTTGAAAGTTGAGGCCTTCACATATCTGACTTCTGAAATATGAGTCAGAAACCACATTTCTCAGGTGCTGCTATATTCCTTATGTGTTGAAGCAGAACTCCCAAAGGAGAGTTCTGGTCAGGGCTTTGGCTGTGACCTAGAAAGCTAAACCTTAATGTTGTGTTTTGGGCTTTCTCCCAAAACTCCTGTGATAACAAAGTACTTTGGTGATTTTATAATGCAATAGCCCAGAACTAATGAAAGAGGAAAGAGGAATAATCCTGTACCTTTGCCTTCTCTGTCCAGCTAGCAGCTATTTGCTACAGAGAGCTCCTGGGCTCTTATTTTTTTTGGCCTTTATTCATTATGACCATCTCACAATAGATGCATAAAGTGTCCAAAGGTGTTAGGTCATGGGAAGCCATTTTGCATTCAACTCTGCCGCAGAAGAGACACAAAGATACATAAATACAGGTATGCAAAGACTCATATATCTTCACTTTTTGTTATGACTTTGTTCTGATGCAACATCTTCCCCCCTCTCTCTGTGCCCCGTCTTTCCCCCCAAAATTCAAGCTGAAAAAGGTTTCATAGAATCATAGAATGATTTGGGCTGGAAAGGACTGTAAAGATCATTTCATTCAGATTCTCTGCCATGGACAAGGGGCACATTCCACTAGACCAGGTTGCTCAGAGCCTCATGCGGCCTGGCCTTGAAAAATTCCAGGGTTGGGGCATCCACAGTTTCTCTGGGCAACCTGTTCCAGCCAGGTTGTTTGTGACGCTCACGGTGAAGAATTTCTTCCTAATATCCAGTCTAAATCTAAATCTAACCTCTTTCATCATGAAGCTATTCCCCGTTGTCCTACCACTGCTTGCCCTTGCAAGGCCAAGCATTTGGCTTCCCCATTAAAAGAGAAGGGGAAAAATATGTCACCCTATCAAACTGTAAATGTCCCAAATCCTGAGTAAAGGAGAAAAGATTGTGATATAAGTTAGAGGAGCACAGGTTCAAATACTGGCTGGTTAATGCATGAAGGTGTATGGGGCTTAAGTCAAATTCAGCATTATTGACAAGAATGCCAAAGACAGCCTGATTTCAAAACTGACATCTTGATTTAAAGTCAACTTAAGCATGCTTAAAGCCCTTCTTGATAGTGCTGCCAGGAGGAAGGCAAATCCTGGAGCTATTCTAAATGTCACCCTTGTATACTTGGGTTGCTTCAGCTGACAAAAACATGATGGCCACTTGGAAAATTGACATGATAGAAAACACAGAAAAGGATAGAACCGCAGCTCAATTAAAGCCACCAAATCTTTCCTGACATGATTGCTGTCTTCCTTTGTGCTAAAAAGAAGAGGGGGAACCAAAGAAAAAAGTCCTGGCTTTTGTGTTCACTAAGCTCTGGGTTCATCTGTAACACTGGAAATAATCCAAGAAGGCATGGCAGCAGGGCTTTTGTGTTCTCAAAAACAAATTATCCATTAAAAACTTCCAGACTACTTCTCTGCCTGTCCTCCTGCCTGCCTTGTTCTTTCCCCCCTTCCAAATTGCTAAGTTTTTATCATCTCTCAACTGTCATTGTGTGGAGGTCATTTTAGTGTTGTTTTTTTGAGTCTCTTTCCTGCGTTCCCTTCAATTTAGAAAGTTCCTCTGGTACAATTTGTACCTCTCAATTGCTTTCAGTCAGAATTAAACACACAGCTTTGTACCTCTAATTTGTCTAGCACAAACACCTCACGCGCTTGTCAGAGGGGATTCGCTCCTTTGTTAGCTGCATTTATAAAACGAGACTTGACTCATGCTGGAAGGTTTTGCTGGTCCTTTACCCTTCAGCGGGAAATGACATGAAGTCCTGTTTGAAGCATTTTATCTTGAATCACAGGGTTATGCTCATAAGTGCATGCTGGAAACTAAGTGGCTTCAAATCCTCATACACAGAAAATTAAAACCCTATAAAAGTAAGGAAGAGTGTGTTTCTGAGAATGCTTCTCCCAGTGCTCCCACTCCCTCCTACGCTGGCCAAGTCCTTGCTGAGGGCTTGGGTCTGTGCTTAGACTCCACTGTTCCCAAAGCCTTTCTGAGGCATGAAGGGAGACAAGGCAAATCAACTATAAACCAAAACTATGTTTAACTTACAAATGCAGTTTTCAGGAAATATCTGAGACTTGTAGTAGAAATATTGCGGGGAACTGCCACCATACTAAAAATTAAAGCTCCTGTATGTCTATAATTTCACAGATAGAAATATTTTTTATATTCTGTTATATACTCTGTTGACCACCATCTGATTCTTTTTTCCCCCTCTAATAGTTATGATATATTAGTCTCATTTAGACATGAACAATTAACAGCTTTTATGTCTCTGTTTCTCTTCCCTTGTACAACTACCTGCAGAGTAATTTTAGAAACAGTATTGTAAGGAAGCTTCTTGGATGATACAAACAAGTCGAGAGGCTTTTACTGGGGAGGATACCTCCAGCTCCATTCTTCTCTTTGCAAGTGAGCAGCTCCCTAACCCCAGCTCAGTGTAACTCTAGGGTTAATATTTTCTGGTGGAGTAAATCCAGTAGTTCAGATCCTATAGTATATGCACATAGTAAATCATTGTTCCTGGAAAGTTGATTTTTTCTTTTCCACTCACTGAATATTCCTGTGGCATACAGAAGATGTAAGATGACCCAGTAAGGAGAGCAATGAGACTACAAAAAGCTGAAGTCAACCACCAGTTCTTACCGCCGTTGTGCTAGTTTTTGTGGTAGGATTCTTCCCAAAATGCTTAGTGGGAGATGTTAATTCTAGAATGAAATGAAATAATTACATAGCCACTTGGTATGCTTTGGCTTTGGGGAACAAAAAGTAGTGCCGTGTCCTTGTTTTCAAAAGCCCTTGGAGCAGGTTTGACTAGAATAGAATGATTAAGTTTTCGGGCTGACTTACACTCTCACAATTTTAACATTCTTGTTTTTATGCAATCTGATACCAGTATAACTTGTGATTGCTCCATGCTTTGCTGGAAGAGGCATTTCAACTTTTGTGAATTCCTTAGCAGATTGACAGGGTGTGGTCAACATTTACTTTCTACTTTTGCAGAAATTATGCACCAAAATATTGAGAGGTTCTGTTTGAACACCTGAAGGTCATTTGATGGTAGTACTGCAGATATCCCTTTTAAGCCAAACCCCACAGTTTTTCTGAAATATAGACTTACACAGAGTCATCACTGGAAAAAAATATCTGCCACCAATGAGCATTGCCCATATAAGTCACAAAGTGAAATGTACTGAGATAACCTTGGAAAGAAAAACAAGATGGAGAATGGGGTCTCTGCAAAGACCTACACCATGCAAGCTGAATATTAAGCCAAGAAATTTTAGAAAGGATCTTTTCTGTTGAAGCAGGTTTCAGATTCAGCCATGACTATTGGGTAATTGAAAGCTGTTGCAATCTGCTTGGCCATCCAGCACAGATTCAGTTAGGCTGTTTCAGGCAGCTCAAATAAATCCGTCCATGTAACTGAGCCATTGCCACAGAGAACCAGTTGTCTCTGCCATTTGTCAATTAGACTAAATATTATTCTGCAGGCTTAGAAACCTGTGATACAAGGATGTGACTCAAGTTATTTGTAACTGAACTGGAGTGCTCCTCAGCCTACCCACTTGCACAAAGGGGTCTTTGGGAATTTGTTTCTGAGAGGGTAGGAATAGGGAAAGCTCTTTGGCTGTCAGAAAAATAGGTATAGGAGACAAAATCTAAAAAATGGCCTAAGAACTGGTGTCAGTCAGTGTTAAAATGTATTTGCTAGTGTGTGTTAATGCAAATTCACAACTGTAAAAGATGTTGTAATCATCATGTAAAAACATGTTGATGAAAGACCTTGCAAAGAGTTTATTTTAAAGATGTAGAGTATTCTTTTAAACTATGCGAATGAAAAGTTATATTTATAGTCTGTAAAGGATTAACAATCATAGTAAAAAGCACGTAAAAGAATAATGGAACCTTTTTAGCAATGATGTTGCATGTTGCTTCATGCAATTGCTTCAGGGGAAGACCTGGTTATAGTCAATGGAGCCCATCTTTCGCACATATGGTCTGCTATCCCCATTGTGTTGTACCTTCCTGTGATTTACTGCTCCACCAGGAATATTGATTCTTGTAGTGTACAGAAATACTGTACAATATATACTCTTCTTATTTACTATATGGTGGTTCCTAGATTGTTGGATGGCCTGGCTATTTGCAAAAGTGTGAGTCCAGTCACGTGTAAAAGCACCATGTATGACAGTTTAGTTACCAAGATCCACATTTATGACTGTGAACATGGTCTGCAGTATTTCCTCTGCATATGTGATTTAACATGCCAATTACTTTAGCATGATGAATGAAAAATAATTTTTTTTTCAGCTTAATTCCTGACTCGTCAGTGACTTAACTAGCATTAGGATATAGACTAATTTATCCCATCCAATCTCACTGCATCCTCAGATGATATAGTTGTGCCTTTTCCTCATTCTACTGCCACAGAGCAATAGATGGAGATAGATCGGTTAGTACTGTAAAGTAACTTACAAAGAGTCTTACTTGTGGGATCAAACCCTATTATTTGTTTGTTCCAAGCCATTTTCCTGAGATCATCTTGAGTGGCAGCCTTCTCTCACTACAATGACCTGTGCCCTTTAGCTGCATAATCTGTCTTCTGTGTTCTTTCTTGAAGTCTAGGAGGACTAGTCGGGCTCTGAAAAATCAGAGGGCAGTAAAAACACACTGCTTTTCTTCCCCATAAAAGCCAGGAAAGTTCTTCCAGTTCAATGTCAGCAACAGAAGATGATTAATTCAAAAGTCTTTCATCCCTCAATCAAGAAGATCCTTTCATTGTTTCCTGTCTTCCACTTCTTCAGTGCTGCCACTGAAATCCCCCATGGCAGAGTTGTCTCTTCAGATAAGAATCAACCTGTGAAATCTCCTTTTCCAAGTGAAATGGAATTAAGCATAAACTTTCCAGTAAGGATACTGTTACTGGCAGTCTCTCATACTACAACTAGTGCTTCGTTCTGGTTTGCCATAAAAGTTGTTACACTTAGTCTTGGAAACCTGGTGGCTTCAGTATGCAGCTGGTGTCCTTACGGCTGGACCGATGCGTGGTGTTCAGCCAGGTTTGTGCAGCACTCACTCGTTCTGCTCCCACCAGAGACTGCTGCCTTTTTGAGGATGTAATTTGAAACACATGACTGGTCTGGTCTCTCATATGTTGCAGAGGATTGGTAAATATTTGAGACCATAGCACAGTGTAGGTAGTTGTGGAGTTACAAGTGATCAGGTCTGAACACAGTTAGTTTTGACTGCATTAGTGAGATACCCTAGGTGTGGCACCCATGGTCACACTGCTTTTGGTCAGGCACAGTATGGACAGGACAAGGTCATCTTTACTTGCAGTGCAAAGGGAGGCAGATCCTTATATTTGCAATACGTAGTTCTTGCAGTGCTGAGCCATCTGTAGACAAAGGAAAATATGTCCCCGCGTCGCACTCTTTCAGGAGTGCAGAATCTCTGAAGTGCTTAGAAACTTGTGGAGGCTTACAAAAGAACAAATGAGATGGATTGCAAACTTATATGAAAAAGAATGCAAAAAGTTAAACACCATTTTGTTTTCATGTTTTTCCACCTCTCCACCCCTGACAAAACAAATCCATTTTCATGTATATAAATGTGATGCACGTTTCAAAGGTAAGCATCAGTGCTAAATTCTAGAGCTATTTATTTCCAAACTCCTTAGCCATGCAATTGAAATGTCCAATTACTCTAACTTACAGTGCACCTTAATAACCTTTGTAATGAAGAAGAATTAAAGTAATAATGCATCAGTTACACTACTTATTAAGTTAAAGTGTCGGAGCATCAGTTATGCTGACATATAACCAGTGACACCATTAAAACAACAATGTTAAATGCCTGGTGTTTTTTAACAGGGTTATCTCAGGCCACTCAGAAGTTGATGGTCATTAATTGTCTTGCAAGTGTAATTTAAGACTTCCTTCCTGAAAGAAAAAGATTTCCAAGGGCCTGAAAAGAGTTGCTACATTAGATCATGCTGGTGGAGCTTGCCTCTGTTTCTTCTTGCCTGGGAAGTTAAGTTCACGATGCTAAACCTGGCTTTTGTGAATGTCCATGGATGTAAATTCAGGTTGTGTCCCAGAGTCCAAGACTGTCTTTCTCCTTTGGTAACTGCAGTTTGTCTTTTGTCACTGATTTGCCATCTATTTCTGTGGAAATACAAATTCATAATGTTCACCCAAAAGTATTTTCAGATATTTTCTGTGAACTGTAATCTCAGCTTTTTAAAACCAACGTTGCTTTTTCTTTCTTAATCCCTTAAACCCAGCAAGAAAATGTCATGCTTGGTTGTGGATTTTAGTCCTCTGCTGTTGTTCTAAAGTGCTACTATTTCTAATGCCTAGCAACATAATGACTTTGGTGAAGTACATGCTACTAAAAGGCTACCTTGGTTGTTGCATTTATTGTTTCTACACTTTTACCTAAAGCCTCATGATAATGGACAGATTTTTGCTAATCCCTTTTCTTGAATGAAAATTCAAGCATCTCAGTGTTCTAACATTAAAGAGCATGACTTCAGTATGTACGGTTTAGAGAAAAGAAGTGAAAATATTCTAGGGGAACTTAGAAAAGCCAAAATCTAAACAAATCCAGGAGGCAAGTAAGAAAACTCAGAACTTATTGGCTATCTTTTAATTTATTTTGAGCCTGGTCCATGAAATTCAAGTGGATTGTGTTGGCAACTATTTTCGTTTGCAGAATATAATACTCAGGAGCCCCGGTGGTGTAGTGGTTAAGCATACGGCACAGTAATTGCCGGGGCCCGGGTTCGATTCCCGGCTAGGATACTCCCCGGGCAGGCAGAGCTCGTTAGCCCTGCAAGGGGGCAATCTGCCTACGTCCTGAGGAGGAACTCAGCTGCCACTGTCCAGAATCGCTTTGGCCCGGCAGAAGAACCTCGGGATTAAAGGGTGGGCTCAGATCTGCGCGCCCTGTGTCTCACCTAAAAAATCCAGTGCGCAGGCTGGAAGGTCTGAAAAAGAAAAAGAGGCCTTCCCCAGATCTTCGTACGCGAAGGCTGGCCAGCAAAAAAAAGCAAAAAAAATATAATACTCAGAGGTGAAACACAGCTTGAGTATATATCTGATATTCCATGTGGAATAAATTATTCTGACAGGGCCTTCATAGACTCCAAGAGTATAGACAAAAACTACTTGGTGTTACCATGTCTTGAGGATTTACCCTACATCAGCTGAGCTACAGAATCCACCATGGTCCTCTCCCTGGCCTGATGCATTCAGAAGATGCCTGATGGGTTAAGGTGATGTGCTTTGATTCACAATTAATATGCACGTAAGATCATATGCATGGTCAGATACCAGCTCATGTGACAAGCAGTATGCAATTAGCCCTTCACAATACATTTCATTTGTATTTGAGGCAAATGAGAGACACTCAGATGGGCAGTTACCAAGGTTTAGCTGATTACATGGATAGGAAGTGGTAAGGTGTCTACTTGCAGCCACTGCCTTTCATTTCAAACAGTAAAGTCTATCACCACTGATCAGGTCTGCAACCCTGATCAGCAAGGGCAGTAGTTTCTTGCTATACCAAATTAAACTTGCACTTATTAAAAATTTGTTTGTGATGCAGGAAGTTAAGACATCAAGCAGTATCCTGCTCAGTCGTTTCTTTTGTTATTGCTGCTCTTATGAATCTAGATTTCAAAGAAAATAGAATATTACTTTCAAGGACTGCCTTTTAAAAATCAATACAGAAATATGAAACAAATTGTCAACAGCCTTTGGAAATGTTCTGTAGGAACTCAGCTCTCATCTTCTTCCTGTAAAAGCTTGAGGTAAAGTTAGATTTTTCACAAGGTAATAAATATCCGTTAGTTCTCATATCCTTGAGCTTGCCAACAGTGTGGGAAATACCTGAAAGTCAGTTCAGGAAACGACTTAAAACCACAAAGTATGCTTTGAAATGCAACAGCAAACACAGTCACTCCAAGCCTCAGCAAAGTGTAGGAAACATGATGACTCTGGTTTTCTTGTACAGCATTTTTGGAGCTAATTTGAAGCTGTGCATTCCCAATGTAACCAAGGGCTACAAGATCTTAGCCAGTATATTTTAAATGAGGCTCTTCCAATTGGGATGGTCCCTGTGTTGCATTGAACTGCAATGCATTTGCATGATTAGCTTGGAGAGAGCTCAGACAACCAATGTAATAAATATAGAAATTTATAAAAAGCCTAAATTCCTGCTACTGATCTGATCACACTATCCCACTCATGTCATTCCTTATTACTTTAGTTTGCTTAACACAAGTTAGATCAGTGTGTGTCCAGAGAACAGAATGGTGTCAGCTTTGGAGATCTTTTTGGTCTAGTCTTTTTCTGGTAATTTTCCTCCAGCTATGCAAGTGTTTGAACATAAAGGCTGAGTTTATTTTTTTTTTTTTGCTTTGTTTGCCCCTGCATGTGGTCTTTCGCATGCAAAGTATTTGACACTGTCCCTCATGGCGTCCTTGTCTCTAAATTGGAGACACATGGATTTGGTGGGTGGACCTCTCAGTGGATAAAGAACTGACTGGAAGGTCACACACAAAGAGCTGTGATCAAAGGGTCATTTTCCACATGAAGACCATGACGAGTGGTGTTCCTCAGGGATTGGTACTGGGGCCAATACTATTTAACATCTTTGTTGGTGACATGGAGAGTGGGATGAAGAGAACCTTAGCAAATTTGCTGGCAACACCAGGCTGTGTGGTGCAGTTGACACACTGGAGGGACAGGATGTCATCCAGAGGGACCTCGACAAGAGGGTCAGTGCAAACCTCATGAAGTTCAATAAAGCAAGTGCAGGTTGGGTTGAGGCAATCCCAGGCACACTCACAGGCTGGGCAGAGAAGTGACTGAGAGCAGCCCTGAGGAGAAAGACTTGGGGGTGGTGGCTGATGAAAAACTCGACATGAACTGGCAATGTGCTCATGCAGCACCAAAAGCCAACCATATCCTGGATTTCATCCAAACAAGTGTGGGCAGCAGGCTGAGGGAGGGGATTTTTCCCTTCTACTCGGCTCTTGTGAGGCCCCACCTGGAGAGCTGCGTACAATTCTGGTGTCCCCAATGTAAGAAGGACACAGAACTGCTGGAGCAAGTCCAGAGGAAGCCACGAGGTTGGTAAGAGGACTGGAGCACCTCCCCTACAAAGACAGGCTGAGAAAGCTGGGGCTGGTCAGCCTGGAGGAGAGAGGGCTGCATGGAAAACTCACAGCAACCTTCCAGTATCTGAAGAGGACCTACAGGGAAGCCTAAGAGCGGTTCTTTGTCAGGAACTGTAGTGATAGGGTGAAGAATAATGGGTACAAATTGAAAGAGGGGATGTTTAGATTAGATATTAGGAAGAAATTCTTTACCAAGGGGGTGGTGAGACACTGGAACAACTTGCCCAGGGAGGTTTTGGATGCCCCTACCCTGGCAATGTTCAAGGCCAGGTTGGATAAGTGCTTGAACAACCTGATCTAGTGGGAGATCTACCTGCCCATGTCAGGAGAGGTTGGGTCTAGATGATCGTTAAGGTCCCTTCCAACCCATAACATTCTATGAATCTATATTAAATCTAAATTTAGAGCTTTTGGGAGACACTAGGGGGTAATCACAACCCACCCTTTCCAAAAATTGTCATTCCACAAGAATATAAGGTAACCAATGGTAACTAGAAAATTAGCATCTCCCAGAAAAAAAAAAAAAAGTCCTAAAAACACCTTTCATAAACCCCTGTTAAGAGCCACTACAAAAGCATAAGGTCTGAACCTTGCGTGGAAGCACAGATTTTATAATCATGCCATGTATGCAATGTAGGGAGAAGAATTTGCCCATGATACAGAGAAGAATGGGCATCTGCTGTGCAATGGGTCTATTTTTGCTGTTGTAAGGCTTGAAGAATGAAGACAGCTTTCAGAAATCATGGGAGAACTGAGCCTCTGTTGTGCTGAGCACTGTGCAAGCATGATGCACACAGTCTGCATCCCCCTGCTGTTCCCAGTAATACACACACACACTTCAATACATCTTTTCACATGCATATTTAACAACTAGAGAGGAGTGTTGGGGGTGAATGGCACCTGATGCTATATGAATAGCTAAGGTCCCTTCCACAGCAGTTTTCTTTATGTTCCTTGTTGTTCCAAAAGGTCTTTTTTTTTTTGAGGGAAGATGGAAAGAAGGGTGTTTGAGGTAATTTTTCTGCAGTTCCTTAAATACTCCAAGGAGTGTCATAGTGTGCCAGAGGCATGTTCCTGTAATTTTAAGACCAAAGTGTGTGTTGCCTGCACTCGGAGGTGGCAGGAAAGTACAGGGGGTTCAAAGCCTGGTGGGAAATGACCAAATGACTCTTTAGAATGGAGAGATCCCAGCTGGGCACAGTTCTGCTTCTCCTGCCTGAAGCAATCAGTCCCTGGAGTGAAATGGTCTCCAAACTATGCTCCAGTTTTGTCTCGGATGGAAGTAGTTGGTTCACTTCAAAAGAAACTCTCAGAAAATTAATGTAATTGCAGCAAGGTGGTCAGGCAGAGACTTGAGACTAAGACTGAACACTTTTATCTGAGAAAGTTAACGCTGTTTAGCAGCATTTCTCTCTACCCTTCTCTGACTTTCCAGCAGTAACAATTTAGATGAAATGTAAAATACAAGGAGTTACAGCAGCTAATAATTTAATGACAAATAACTGGATATTTTATTAGGCTACATGAAAAATAGCTCAAAAGATGAATGTTTTGTGAATGTTCTGATTGTTTGGACATAGGATTGTATGAATGATATTCTAAATTTCTTTTTGCTTTTGTTGGCCTAACACTGAAACAAAATTTGTTTAGTAAATTCTTTGTACTTGTATACTTGGATGTTTTTTGGCTTTACATTCTGATAGATGTAAAACAACAACCATTGACTGTGGCTTCAACCTGATCTCCACAAATCTCAAAGGAGACTTTATGAATGATTGGTTCTGGTGTCCTGATGCATTAGTGAGAGTAAGATGTCAAATTTAGCATATCACTGCTACTTCAGCATGTCAGTTTTACTATCACTCTATCTGTGTTTGCCAGATGCACTCAAAAATGTAGTTACATCTTTATTACTATGAAGGACAAGAAAATTTATCTCTGAAAGAAGTCAGTGGGGCTTATTTAATTTCACATCCATCCCCCATTAAAAAGAGTAATCCAAAATAACCACTTTTTCTACTGAGCAAAATGTTGTTTTGTGTGCTGCAGATAACACATAATGTATATTGTTCATTAATGCCCTTAGCTTTAGGGTATGTGGTGCCATTTCACTGTTAGGCATGAAAATTGGCAGTCTGGTGTCTCAGCCAGTAGTGGAGATGGAAAACGCTAGGGGGATGCATGTCAGGATATAGCACATGGTATCATCCTTTGTTTTCTAACAGAGGACAGTGCACATGAACAGCAGCAGTTCTGAGTATGGAAGTTGCATTAAAAGACCCTTCCCCACAATCAGTGACCTTAAGGTTGGTTTCTCCTCGGCATTACTTGCAGAGAAGCACGAGAAGTGCAGGAAAGGAGAGTGTGAAGAATATGGCTGAAAAAGATGAAGAACATCAAAAAGACAAAGGCAAGGGAAAACAAAATGGGAAGAACAGCTGGGAGGTAGCTTCTCTACTAAGCTGAGCAAATCTTTGACAGCCACAGGTTTGTGAGGCTGTAGTTCTGTCCCTGACAGCAAGAGATTGCTCCACATCACTGATGTAAAGAGATACTGGAATACTCTTTATTTAATTGCACAGCCTCAGTAGGTAAGCATTTTTTGGCTGAGGTAATTTATGCAGAGTGGAATCCCAGCCCACTCTTAATGCAGCTCCTGGTCTCTGTTCCTATGGTTACAGTTGTAAAGAACAGCCCTCTGCTTTTAAGTTGTTTGTAGATATATAAAACTGTCATCTTGGGAACAGAAATTTCCTGAGCTTGGTACCTTCCCTGAGGTAATACCTTTCCTTTAAAAACTGTTTTAAAAGCAAGGTAGAGAAAGACAATTCTGCTGTTTAGACAGGAATGGAAGAAAGTATGGTTTTCTTACTGGGTGAGAAGACTTGTGCAGAGACCTGGTGCAGACAACCAGTAGGGTGTAATAGGATGCTTGCTCATTTGCTAAATACTCAGTTTTTCTCCTTTTCCCAGGAGTATTTCTCAGTCATAATCCTCTGGCCTCACTCTTGCTTACTGTTATTCCCATCCCTACCAAAGCGAGGTGGCATGGTCTAGCTGTGCTGTTCCCTTCCATCCATGGGGTGGTATAGAAACATGCTACGTACTCGAGTCTGAAAAATGTTGTTCTCAAATTTTGGTAGAAAAGGGATGGTAAAATGTACACATTAATAGAATCAGTGACAAAGTGATGAAAGGCTCACTGAACTTCTAGCATGGTCATACAGTGTTTTGAGAGTTACACTTTTTTTTCTTGAAATAATTAGTGTCCTTTAATTTAGATTAATAGGCTTTCCTGTCCTATAACTTTTTCTAAATCAAATTTGTTTCCAGAAGAAAATCTAATTCTTTTGAAAACCCTTTTCTTTATGTTGACTTAGAAGTCAGTCACTGAATTTCTAGTTTTTGGATTGGGCAATTTGCGAACAAGCACACAAGCTGAAACAATATTTTCTCTCTAAACTGAATTTGAGTTGAAAATAGAAAATACTAGCACACTAAGGCAACTCAGCAGTGGGTTCTTTGGGGAAAAATTCTGATGGATAAATATATCTTGATATGCCTCTCCTAGTTTCAGAGGTTGCCTCTGCATTGAATCACAATATATACTTTTCTGAGATCCTCTTGTGTACAGATGCCCTGGCTTCATCTAAATAAAATTGGACTTTTATAATGAAGTAGTTAATATTTCTGGAAAATTAGACAAATTATGATATGGCTTATCTACTGTTACTTTCTTTTTAAATCTAAAGAAGGAGTGTGGAATCTAAATGGAATTTGTCATTAGTAAAACCAGACCTTCTATCGCTCTCTTAACAAGGGTTGTGCAGTATATTTACAGGTGCTGTAACTGTTCAATTTCTACATTTAGTGCACACACACAAAAACGCACAATGCCTGCTTAGATTACTGACTAGTTTCTTTCTTTATAATATATAGCTTAATATGAAATGGAATGTAAAGGAATTTGTTTGAACTCAGACAAAAAGGTCAAAAGAGTCTCAGTCAAAAAAGAAGAGGGGGGAAAAATCATGAGATGTGATATAGGGTGCAGAAAAGCTGAGCTGTGGAGGTAGGAGAAAGAGAGAAGGCTGAACAAGGGTCCAGAAGAAGGAGTAATATTTACAAAGATAAGTGCCTAATTGTCAACCCATATTTAAACAATGAATTTTTGGAACTTATCATCTAGAGTCCTGCTCTTCCAGAGGCTTTGAGGAGCTTCTAAAATTTTAGAGGAGTCAAGAGATCATAGGTTCTGTGACTGAAACTGTCAGAAAGCCATCAGCATAGGAGAGCAGGAGCTTTTGAACCTCACCTGTACAATCAAGCTCTCTGATGATTCTGCATATCAGTGCATGGTAAGTGAAGCAATAAGAATGTAATCTGGAACTTCAACTCTGCTCTCCTTTGTAAAGAGAAGACTTGAACCCAGTAATTTAAGAAAAAGCCTTCCTAAGAATAACTTTTTGATAAATGCACTGAAAAGAATTACAAAGCATTTTAGCGCATGTGGCATTTGCAGCTCAGTTCAGTGAAATTGTGAGATCCATTCTGGCTACCAGAGAGAGTCTTTGGGATTCTGATGATGTTTCTTATCATCCAAGCTTCTTTTTTGTTTTTGTCATCAAATGGGAAAACAAAACTCAAGTTTTTTCTTGTCCTTTGCCTATTTTTTAATATATTTTGAAAGCTTTTTGCATGCTCTTTTCTTGTACCAATGTCTGTATACAACACATAGCATGCTAGGACTATCATTTATGTACATGTGGAAGTACTTCTGTGAATACAGATTTAGTACCAAGTTCAGTAATAGAAAATTGCTATTGCTAACAAATGTCACCTACATTTGACTTCTGTTTTCTAAAAACTTTCAAAGTTTATTGTAAATAAGCTCCAGTGAAAACAAACTGAATGATTATAGTCTGGATTCCCTTCAGAGTGGTTTCTGGTATGTAGGAAGTAAATTATAATGTATTTAAAAAACCAGCTGCTTCCATTTGGGTAGAATATATTATGATTTAATGAAGACAACCATCTGCTCCTGAGTAAAATCCTAATTAAACAATATATGACTCAAAACAAAATTAGCAATAAAGCAGTTAATATTTTACAAATGTTGCCTGCAATGTATAGCAGCTAGTATGTTAAAAGCTTCTTTAAATATGTCTGGCTTTCATAATATTTTAATAGACTGAGAGAGCATGCTTGCTATGTCTGTGGCTGGTACCACCACAACATCTCCATAGTAGAATTTAGGTTTCGTAGCACAAGCTAAAGTATTGTTTTGAGAACTAACATGTCCATCACGTTTTAAACTTGTTGGTTGTTTTTTTTTTCCCTGTTTGCTGCTTAGCATCACATTTAATGAATTATTCTGCAAAACAGATGCAAAAGCTTTGGCAAAAATGCTGTGGACAAATGGAACAGCCTGCTTGCACACATAATTTCTGTGCCAAAGTCAGATTTGTGAATGGAGACCTCCTCATTTAGCTTAAATGCCGTGTCTCAGACCCACTTATGCAACTGTGCAAAAGGACACAAACAGCTGGTTAAAGGAATCTAAAAAGTAGAGTTGAGATCAGTGCAATGTATGGACCTCCATTCTCTGAGGAAACAAATGTCATGCTTCATACACAGACTAGATGCTGATGCTTAAACTACAGGGAAGCTTAGAGAAATAAAAGTTGGTCCTTTATGATTAATATTCTTTAAGGGAAAAGGGTTTTTTTTTCTGGTCACATGTGAAGAATGTGGACTCAGAGACTGCTGCTGAGGACATGTGGTGCTGAGGACAGCTGCATTGCTGAGGTGAGCTGAACCTTACGTCCATAGGCATGAGGCTTGCAGGGAAACAGAGGAAAAGTGAAGTGATAGAACAGGCAGGCAACACTTGTGTGCTCTGACTCAGTGAGCTATAAGAGGTCCTTGTGCATTGTTCAATGAAAACAAAAAACCTCATAAACAGCACTACTGTGCATAAGCACCACGCCATCCTGTTCATGGCAAATTGCCTCCTTCCACATGTATGATCCTATTTTTTTTAAGTGCTTTCAAGAACTAGTAAAATATATAAGAAAAACCAGAAACTACAGCTTGCTTGACATGGATATAAAATTTAATAACCCTGAGAACTCTATCTCTTTTTTAAGCTGAACTAACTGTCCAGGTCAAACAAAAACAAAGACGTTATTATAGTATTATTTGAGTGAAATTAGGTAGTCTTTTCACAAATCAGCTCCTTTTTTTTTTTTCAGAGCCTTCAAAGTGGATGTAGCTAGACTAAAAACATGAAACACACACTTGCCCTGCTATTTCCCAGTGTATGTTGAATGGAAGAGAGATTTTTCTTTGAGATTCAGAGCACTGCAGAAGGGTTTTATCTTGCTCTGATTCCGTACAGCCTCAGACTTGCTGTGGCACAACTATCTGTACATGGGTGATCCTACCCTGGGACAGCCTTAGGCTGACACAAACCAGCTGCTGGAGTAGGGCTTCCATCTGCTACCAGCCAAGAGTGGGTGCAATATGGGATCAGGACACACACCCCACACATCTGTCTTTGTTATCAAAAGTACTTCATCTGTGACTCAAACTAAAAGTATTTTAAAAATTTTGTTGTTGTTCCTTGTTTCTCTCCAGAAACTCTCCTGTTCCTTTTTTTCCCTGGGCAAGAAAACAGCTTCTTTAGTTTAGTCCCTGAATAAAGGATGTGGTGAACTGTGCTACAAACACTGTGGGGGAGTGTTTTTCAAGTCAGACATAAAGCTGTTCTCTTTTCCCCTTACACTCTTCAAATTAAACTTCAGAGAACACTGTGGGTTCTCTCATTTCACACCTAGAATATACGGCAGCAGGTCTTTAAGGTAAAAGCCTCTGAAAGAAAAATGGAATAATTTTCTCTTGAGGATGCTATTCTGCTGTCTCTAGGATGAGCAGCAGTTGCAACAAATCTAAAAGTTCCTCAGTAACTCAGCTAGTTACTGAGTGGCCCCAGTGGATAGACCCCCAGCCTCTGCAGTCTGGAAGAATCTGTTCAGCTCTGTATGGGAATTTTACACTGCTTTTATTAGGCATTAAACTGCAGTGCAGTTTTGAAGAGCAGAGTTAGCCATATCTTGTTTTCCTTATAGGTGCTGGAGGGAAGTGGCTGCATGTGGGGGAAGCAGTTTTGAAGGCCAGAGATAGAGTTCTGAGATGGTTATGCATGTTGCCTCTTTCCCATTAATGACTTTGCTCTTTTATTGCTTCCACTCAAATGACTTGCTCTGGAGGTGTGCAGACAACCAAAATTTCTGTAGGAATATCTTTTTTTCCTCCTTTTTTCTCATATTCTTTCTCCTTTAAAGTACTCAGAATTACCCTTGTAACTCACTAGCTGGATATAGCCAATACAGCAGCAGTCTTCACCCCTTAAATTTAAAGCCCCTGACTACACCAAAGCTAATCTTAACCTTGCAATCATCTAGTTCCACCGCCCTGCCATGGACAAGGACACTTTCCATTAGACCAGGTTGCTCCAAGCCCTATCTAACCTAGCCTTGAACACTTCCAGGAATGGGGCAGCTACACTTTGTCTGGGCAACCTGTGCCAGTGTCTCATCACCCTGAGAGTAATGAGTATCTTCCTGTCTGATCTAAACCTGTTCCCTTTCAATGCGAAGGGAATTAGACTTGCTCTAACAGGTTCATGCCTCTAACAGGGTTCCAGACCTGGATGTAGCACTCCAAGTGGGGTCTTGCAAGAACAGAGTAGAGGGACAGAATCACCTCCTTCCACCTACTGGTCACACCTTTTTTGAAGGAGCCCAGGATACATTTGATATTTCTGGGGTGAAGGGGAAGGTTTTTGGGTCACATTGAGCTCCTCAGCCAGCATTCCTTCCCTTTCCTGATGTATTAGATACCTGTCAGTCAGTGGCAATGCAGAAGGTGTCTCTTTAGGCCTGATTGAGGCCTAAAATAAAGCAGGTTGAAGCTTTTGTCTCAACCTCAGTGAAAATGAAAAACCTTATAAAGGAAGCTTGTTTCTGTCATGTGAGTATGACAAGGACGTACCTGCCATGAGTTTTCAGATTATTTTTGACGCATACCTACAGATATGTTTATCTAGGAAAACATAAAAGCAAAATGTAGATAGCTATGTTTATCCTGCTTTTGCAGATGTAGCTTCTGACCTTTTTCCATGACATTCCTAAGCACGTCCACTCCTGTCCTTGGGCATCTCACTATTTACTTGCTTGTATAATCTTCATAACTGATTTAGCACAGTCTTGACAGCTCTGGATAAACTGCTTTGTAATAATTGCCTCATGTTAATAATAATAGAGAAATTAGGTGCATTTCAGACATCACTTTGCATAAGTGCCGTATGTGGCTGCCTTTTTCTTTTTAGGTTTTGAACTTGGTTATGAGAATAGAGGCTTTCTGCCCTCCTGCCACAAAGGTCTGACTCTGAGCAGCTGACTGTCACTCAGTTTGTTCTCCTTTCTGAAAATACAGGTGTTTTGAGGTGGGCTTTTTTTTGAGCACCCAAGGTATTTTTATATGAAGGGGTTCAGACACCTCCACAGTAGAGTGGCAGAAGTATGGGGGCACCTGATTTGAACAGACAGGGACCTTTATTCTGCCTCAGTGAGTGGGCTGATGCCCAACAGGCCAGTAGGGTGTCCTCCCTGACAGGAAGGACCACTGGAGGTTCAGAGGCTGCCCAGGGTTCCACCTGCCTCCTCCCAGTGCCTGAAAACGCTGCCAGGAAGGATCTGCTGCCTCTCCACCAGTCCCCAGAGCCTTTCTCTTCAGATCCAGTTTGAATCTGGACAGGAACCTCATTAATGCCTTCACCCTGGCTTTTTCTCCTCAGGAGAGATGCTGGGGCTTTTTGCCTGTGAAGAAGGCTGCTGCCTGGTCCCTGTCCCTTCGCTGCCCTGCCTTGTCAGGCCTCACTCCTGGTCTGCCCTCCCTCAGCCTCACCCTGCGCGTGCCTCCCTCCCTTCTCTGTGTGAATGGCTGCCATGGTGCACTGGCCACCTGCAAGCATCCAGTGGCCAAACTTTGCTACAGGGACATCTCTCTGTCTTGGTAGGCCTCCACATGGAGGGGACAGGGTTGGGATAAGGACAGACCTGGAGGACAGTACAGTTGTGTCCTCACAAATGCATTTTTGTCTCCTCTTTCTCAGGCATTGGGGAAAACTTTGTGTCTTGGGGAGGTTCTCAGGCCAGCAGGCCGAGGGCTTTGCATTATGGTGAGACCTCTCCCTAGAGTCACAGTTTAGTCATCAAGCTGCTCTGCGGTGGTAATGAGACACACAAGAATGATTTTTCCCTTGTTGCAATGATGGGAGGTTTTTGTGTTAACAGTGCGACTGGAACAAAAGCAGAGCTCCTAATTTGGGCAGCCTGCGTGGGCATGATAGGAGAGCCAGGCAGTGTCCTAGATGGAGCACTGACTGGGACCTGATTTTGTGCATCTGTGAGCACAATTAGTGCTTGGCTTGTACAGCTGATGCTGAGGCTGATGTGAGAATTCAGAGTGGGTGCTGATATTGGATGGGAGCAAAAACTTGGGTGGGTGTTTGGTCCTGGGGAAGAGAAGTGGCATTGCTAACAAGGGTGTAAGGTGCTGGCACATGTGGTGGGAGCTTGGGGCAGCAGTCAGGGCTATCTGTAAAAGGCATGATGAGAATTTTAAACTGGATGCTTTAAAGATCAAGCTTTTCTTTTCCCCCGTCATTCCCCCTAATAGCATTTTTCTGAGAGTATGCTCTGTTGTCAGTGGGAGTACTGGCAGGTATTGCTTCAGGCAAAACCTAACCCTTGCAGTTGAGGCTTTGCATCACGGATTTCTGCACTTCAACTTGTACAGATTAGTGATTATTCCAGGTCTTACTTAAATGTTTTGTGGTTCCATTACTTCTGCTATGAAGAGTATTTAAAAATAACAGGATTTTAAATTGGATCTAGTAGCTACTTTCAGTATGCTTCTTTTGAAGGAGAGATCTGTATATGTGTATGTTTTCTCTTCTTTGCAGTTGATGAAAAGGGAGGTGTGAAAACCAGTCTAACTTTAATATCCTTTTTTTTGAAGTGAAAAATATGAAGAAATGTATATTTATTGGTCAATCTTACCTGCCTTCTGCTGGAATGCGATTGATAATTTCTACCTGATGACAATAGAGAAAGCTTGTAATTATAGTGTCAGTTTGCCTTTGAAAGCAGGTCTAGCTTCAGCACTCAAGACAGAAAGAGTGTGCACATATCACTCCTGACATTTTCTCAGAAGTATTACTGCCTTGCCAGCTCACCTATCAAGCATGGTGAATTGTGGTTCTACTCATTGATTACTAGCTTTCTTGGGCAACGGAAAGCGTTGCTAGCTATTACCTGACATGATGTAAAATCTGTTGAATACTTTGGCACGTACATTGTGTTAAGAAACTGTCCTTAAGAGGATTTTATTTATGTCAATTTGCTTTTATCTTATCCTTGTACTGTCACTGTCTGTATTTTAGTATGTATATATGCATCAATGTGTCTCTACACCAACCTTCTTCCGTATTGTTATGATACGCTGCTTTGAACAGAGCATTCATAAATTACATTGGAAAGGGTTGATTAAGAGAGTGATTTTATTTATCATAGCCACAAATCTTTAAAGTCCACAGGGAAGGCTTCTCAGCCAATGATGTTACAATTTTTAATGCCTTTTCTGACCAAGTTTTGGAAATCACACCTTGTCCCTGAATACCCTGAGGATTACGTATCCCCTTGTCAAAAACAGCAAGGTTATTATTCAGTCATAGAGTGCCGGTAATGTTCAGGCGCTGTAATCATCTTGTAGTGATCCGTGTTATTAGATTTCAGTGGTCTGACAACGATTTATCAAATGCCACTTACTATATCAAGAAGGGCAAGCAAATAAACCTGTCCTGTCCTGTCACCCTCAGCACCAGCACACACGCTTGCTTCCCGGAGCACCTGAGACATGAAATACACCAGGGCTATTTCTGATTCATCTCGCTTTTAAATAAAAACAGGTATTTCTGCAGAAAGTAATTCGTGCGCCCGTTCATCCGTGCATGGGACCCAGTTCATGAGGGACACCTGTGCAGCCGGGCCAGAAATTCCCTTCTCCTGCAGCATTCGGGGCGCTCGCTGCACGGTGGCTGGTTGATTGTGGCGCATCGGCAGTTCTCTGGCCGGCCGGGGAGAAGCTTTGCCGGGCAGCGCAGCCGCTGGGCCCGCACGGGGGGAGCGGAGTAGCCAAGGGCCGGCTGCCCTCTCTTGGCCACCTTCACAACAGCAGCCAAACCCGGCGGCTGGCACTGAAGCGTGGTGACCGCTTCGGAAACGGAGAGAGGCTTCACCTCGTGTCTCCGAATTAAGAGAAATGTCTATTTAAATGCAGGCCCAGGAGCTGAGGATGTTAATGTAAACCCACAGTGCCTCTCTAGCTTGGGGTGAGACAAGTGACTCTTTGGTCCCTGTTAGTCCATTCCAACAATAGGGCTAAGGAACCTCTGCACTGTTCCTCAGGCATGATGATAGCTGCAAATGAAAGAGTCAGGGTTCCTTAACGTGATCCCATGTGGACTTTCCTCTTTGGCTCATGTCATTTATCACAGCAGTCTTTTGCCATGGAATTTACATTTTGATGAAACACCACAGCTATAATTAATTCAGCAGGATTGAATCTGAGTGGCAGCTGTGGGGTTAAGGTGCACATGTGCCTGCATGCTAATGCTAGAACTTTAGTGAGGTTTACTGGGGAATGCCATAAAATTTCTAAGGTTATTCACTTTATCAGCTATCAAACCTACCAGTTCAGGAAGTATGGTAGATCAATCTTCAAGAAAAGCTTGTTTTGATGCTAAATAGTGGTTTCTCTGTGTGTAAAATAGAACCACAAACAGGAGTTGGACTTGGATGATCCTTGTGAGTCCCTCCCAACTCAAAATATTCTGTGATTCTGTGATTTTGAAAATAAATGATCATTGAAACAATATTTAACATATGAATAAAAATAGGGTGAAAAAAACATTTGATCAACCTTTTAACAGTCAGATAATAATGCCTGTTAACTAATAAACTGACAGTTTAGTGAAAGAGACTTCATCTGCATAGAGTCCTTGTCATCCTACTAAAAGAGAGCATTCTACAAAGGATCTAAATTATATTTACATGCTTGATAGAAAAATTTAATAATAATCTTATGCTGATGTGATAGAGCTCAGGTGGTTTATCCCTGATGAGGATCTAGCCCCATCCTTTTTTTTTTTTTGAGCTAGATTTCTCAGCAATTTGCTAAAAAGTAAAAGGGAACATGGATTAGAGCAAAACTAGGTCTACACACTGAAGTTGCATCCTGCTGCTCTTCCAGCCAGGTTCTGGGTTTGAGACAAGATTGTTAAGTAGCAAGCACCATTCTAGGAGTTGAATGCATGCACTTTATTTCCAGCTCTCTTGCTATGTAACTTTAAATATCTTACTAAACCTCTTAGAGTTGTTATCTGAAAATTGATAGCTATCACAGGCACTTGTTCATCTGTGTGTAAGCTGCTGTTTATGAAGTCCCCTTAAATGCCTGGTGGAAAGACACTCTTTGAAGGCCAGTTACTGGTTAGTTGTGTGACAGTGATAAAGACAGAGCAGGTGCCATTACGAGACAGCCAGCCCTTACTGGTGGGATGATGCTGGCGTTTGTGTGGGTTCATCCCATGTTAAATCTTTCCCCTTAGGCAAAACTATTTGATGCTTGGAGGTTCAAAATGAATTGGAAAAAGGTAAGCACTTTGCGTCTTCTGAAGCACTGTGTGAATTTCCTTAGAATCAGATAGCAGAATGGTTCAGAACAAGCTTTAAGCCCAATAGAATGCATATGGATGTAGAGAGGAGAAAGATGGGCCACAGTGATAAAAGAGAAGCTCACAGATGAAATTCCTGAAGTGTTCACTGAAGAGTGGACAGCCATGAATCAGAATCAGCTGTGATGTGCCACTTTTAATGTGAGAACCCTTGATATCCTTTGGGCTGCAAAAGGCATTTAGATCTTGTTGCAACCAATTCTTTTTCCTCCTAATTAAAACCAGAATGCATTCAATACTCTAATGCAAAATGCTTATATAAATTACTTGCATTCTTCTACTTGAGTTGATAAGTTAAAACAGCCACACATGAAAAGGGACTGCAATATGCCCTGACAGCCTATGCACAGTGCTCATTGATAAGACAAACATTTCCTGAGATACATGATAAAAAACCAATCCTAAAAACCCTGGAGTGTGCAGGCTGCCCTCTCAAGCTATCTATTCATCTTGTTTGGCGCTTATAAACAGTGGGTGACATGGTGCTATATTTTAATGTGTTTTTATTATTAGTTAACAAAACCAGGAACAATATTTGGATACCAATTCTATGTTTGGATAGGCAGGCACTTTTAAGGCACATAGAGCTGACACTCCTCAAGGTTATACCTCATTACTTTGCTTATGTTGCCTCGCTATATATCTCTGGGAATGGAGTAGATGCTTTACATAGAAATAAAAGAGGTGGGCGGAGGAGGAAAGAGGGCTGAATTATTCACTTTTCTACCCTGCAGCTTGTGTAATTGTGCGTGCTATGGTAAAGTGAATGTAAAATACCATAAGCAAGGTTTGAGGCCAGTCTAAGTTAGTACAGCCCTGTTGAAGTTGACAAATATCATGGGCAGCTTCTGTGAAGGCTTAGACCTGCATGATATTCACTTCTGTGAATGACTGTAAGGAATCCCGTGTGAGGTTCCAGGCCTTGTTTATACATACTAAATAAGCATAGGAAATCAGAGGGGAATGATCTGAAAGCAAAATATTACTTTGAGTTGTACAGGTTTCTAGACATGTGAGCAGGTAACTGGGCTCCATTTAGGCAAACAGTCTAACAAACAGTCTGCTCTTGAAGAGTAGGAAAAATAGGTGTCAGAGAAGAATTCCTGTTCCAAGCCATTAATTGACTAATTTTTTGATATTTCATAAGCAATCTAGATTGGGAATAAAACTCTTAGTCAATGTGACAGTGGCATAGGTTAGTACAGAATACAAATGCCAGGAAAATGCATAAAAAACCAAATGCAGTTTCTGAGTTAATTAATTGCTCAGCACTGGTAAAGCAATGTAACCATTTATTAAAATAGACAAGGTTTTGTGTGCAAGTCACAGCTGAATTGCCTGCTAATTAAGAAAGAGCTAATACTCATTTAGATAATAGTCTTGTCAATAATTGTGGACAAAAGGAAGAAAAATTTTATTAACTGGAAAAAAATGGAATTGATGATTTCTGATATTGAAATCTGAAAAAAATTAATGGTCTTGAGAGATATTGATTCTAAATGGTACCAGACACTTCCTGTTGAGTGACTATGTTCTATTAAACACCTGCCAGGACACTTTTATCTCATCACTCATCATTATCATTGGCTATGGTTTTATTGTGTATTTGATAATGTACTTAAGGGAATATTTAAATATACTGTGTGGGAGTAAAGAGCATGGAAATAAAAATTTTATTATAATGATTTCTTTACCTACTGATAGAAATTCCGAACTTCATAATATGTATAAAGATGCAATTTTGAAATATCTATAGACATCATATTTCCAAAACTCAGTAGAGGGATGGTCCAAATCCCAGATGGAGTTTGGGCTGCATCCGTGAAAGGGCTCAGGTCTCACAGAACATGCCTGGTGATGTGAATGGCTTGCAGAGTGATTCGTGGTGGCTCTCCTGGGGAGACATGGCAATCCAAAATGAAATACAGAAAGGGGAGCTTCCTATAGTAATAGTATATGCAGGGACATTCTGAAAATTTTCCTTTCAGTGTTGGTGGCACCATCCTATTATGTTTCATGGGCCAGGACCTTGCTTTGTTCTTTCAGAAAATCTGATCTGTATTGGCTCTTTCCATTTACATGACTATTGGTCCCTGTCATGACCATCTTAAAGGATTATTTAGAGGTTGTAACTCATCTGGAAAGCTAGATTTGCCCTTCTCAGCCTTCCAAAAAATTTCTTTTTTTAGATTTATGCCTTAGAGAACAACTACGTGGGCTTTGCAAGGAGTAGATCTGAGTTCTTCAGGTCAAATAGGCAAATTGCACAACGTGAGCCAGATGTCACCTTGATTGCAGACATCAGACAGAAAACTCCATAGTTCTTTTTCTGACACACACCTACTATCTCCTCTGGCAAAGATTTCACTTTCCTCTATACCAGACAAGTTCGTATGTTTTTCTATAGACCCTAGGGGTAAGCTTTGGCATATCTAATCTTAGAGATCTCTAGTGTAAACTTCAGTGAGCGAAGTTTTCTGAGTGAATAATTGAGATTCCTTTTATAGATGAGGAACAGGACTTGAGCAAAGTCTTATTGTGTTGTAAAGTAGATGTGCAAAATATGTTGGGTGAATCCTGCCTAAAAATACGTATTTCATTCCTCTAGAGAGCTTCAGGTAACTAGCTCAAGATACACTTCTAGAGAGAAGCATGCATATCAGTGACATCTGTATAAGATAAATCCCTTTCTAGAGTTCAAGGTCTCCCACCTCTAAAAGCCATTGGAGGAGTTAATAGAGGATGAGAAGTAGACACTGCTCCTGTCTCCTTCAACTTCTCTGTCTCAGGCTTCTCCTTTAAAATTTTCAGAAATTACACTCAATTGTAAACTGTTACCCTATTTATATAACCAAAAAAATGTGTTGTGTTTTGTTACTGGCCTTTTTGTAAGGATCAGTCTGGAAGCCTGCGTGTCTTCTATTTTGCTTTTCTAAAGGGGCTCAGTGAAGAGAATGAATCATTCCAAGTCAGTTGGAGTTAGATCAGTTTTTTTGGGAAGATTTTTATGTGTTTTACCTATTCCCCTTTTCTTATTATTATTTCTTTTTTACCTATTCCCCCTTTGCTCCTCCACATCTGCTGTTCACCTGCATTCTGAATGTTCTGTGTTCAGGGACTTTTTCCTTGTGGACCTAGTGAACTCACAGTTAGTTGACCTTGACGTTAATCAGTGAGATGTGACCAGTTAACTTGACTCTAAAACATATTTTACCTGGCAGTTTTAATTTTCAGCATTTTTAATGGAAAAGTGATATGTTGCAAGATGCTGGATGTCTTGAAAACCCATAACATTTACAAAATAAACACCAAATGTAAAGAAATAAACTAGTTGTTGACAAATTGTGGCAAAGAAGAGACTTGATCAAGCTTTACTCCAAACACTGGAAGATACTGACTGTATCATCAAAAAGTTATGAATGTGTGTGCTGATAGAGGGATTTCAATCCTGCATGCCTATTGCTACAGCTTTAGGTTGTTTTTCTTCAGGTCTAGGCCAATTTTCAAGAAACTGAAACGGTTCTGTAGGCAGATAGTTCTGCCAAAAACCCCTCAAACAAAACCAAAATCACTCAAGTGCCTAATTCAATCTTTACAATTTGGACTTTTTGGAAAATTGATATGTATATCACAATTTTAATTTTCAGGTCCTATCCAGTGAACCCATGTCATCACCTATCAACAATCTCCATGTAACAAAATATATTATTAAGGAGATTTCACAGATAGCAATCTATGGATATATTGTGGATAGTCTGGGAAGTGGGAAGTCATTATTTGTCAAGCTCATTCTAATAAACATTTATTCACTTGCGGTGCCCAAGATGAGAAATGCAATTTTGTGGGATTGTTTATTTTGCAACTTAATGCTAAATTAGGAGGGAGAGGCCTTTCTTGGCAAGGACTGCAAACACTTCTGAATCCAGAGATTAAGTCTGCTTGTCTCTGACTATACACCATGATTTTTGATTACTAGTGCTGATAAATATAAGGGCTTAACTAATGGTCATAGAGTGAGGATAAGAGATAATTTGCTCAAGGGGCTTAACACTAACATCGTGAAAAGACAATCCTTGGAATGAATTCAGCCATATACTCATGTCAGGGCCAGCCATTGCTATTTATTATAACTTCAAAACACCACCTCTTTAAATCAAAGAATCGTCAGTGTTGGAAGAGACCTTCAAGACTTTCTTGTCCAACTGTCAACCCTGCACTACCATAATCACCCCTAAACCGTATCCCCAAGTGCCATATCCAGATGCCTCTTTGAACACTTCCAGAGACAGTGACTCCACCACCTCCCCAGACAGCTAATTTCAATGCTTAAGCCCTCTCAGTGGGGAAAAAAATAATATAAATCTAATATCTAAGCTGAACCTCCTCTGAGCACAATTTAAGGCTATTTCCTCTTGTGCCTTCACTTGATAGTGTCAGAAGAGACTGAACCCCACCTGGCTACAATGTCTTTTCAGGTGGTCGTAGAGAGAATATAAAGTGCCCCCCCAAGCCTCCTTTTCTCCAGACTAAACACTCCCAGCTCCCTCAGCAGCTCCTCATCAGACTTGTGCTCCAGACCCTTCCCTAGCTCTGTTGCCCTTCTCTGGACACACTCCAGCCCCTCAGTGTCTTTCTTGTCATGAGGGGCCCAGAACTGAACACAGTGTTTGAGGTGTGGCCTCGCCAGTGCCAAGTACAGGGGGACAATCCCTGCCCTGGTCCTGCTGGCCACACTATAGCTGACACAGGCCAGGATGCCATTGGCCTTCTTGGCCACCTGGGCACAGCTGGCTCATGTTCAGCTGCTGTCAAATGGCACCCCCAGGTCCTTTTCTGCTGGGCAGCTTTCCAGGCACTCTGCCCCCAGCCCATAGTGCTGCAGGGGGTTGTTTTTACCAAATGTTTTAATAAGGTTTGTCTTGAACAGTGTTGAACAGAGGATCTATTAAACATTGTTTATATTTATATAAAGGCATCCAAGACATTGCTAGGACTGTATTATCCAAAGATGGGAAGAATTGATGATGATATTATTCTTCATAATTGCAAATATTATCAGGCATAGGTTTACTAAGACTGTGGGGACATAGTCCAAGCTCATGAATTGTCCATTGGTTTAGAAATCCTAATATTCAGGTCTATTTTGTTTTCCTATATTTGAGCACATTTATGATAGATGTGGAAGTTCTTTCAGTCTTGTTAGGTATTTTTATAGAGACCATGTGCATGCAATAAAGTCTAGTAAAACTAATGGCACCTAAAAGTCTGTGACCAAACATTCTGAAATTTTCTTTGATTTAGGAACATGAACAAGCGTCAAACTTACAATAAACTTCAATGCAATTCTCTCACCGTTTCTTCAGTGTGAGAACAAAAATTAAAGTGCTTGAGATTCACTTGGTCTCTGTCTCAACCTTTGTCTCTCATCAGATTCATCAAAGCTTTCAGGAGATACAGAAGCTTTTTGAAGAAAAGCAGACTAGGACTGAATTGGGAGCAGGATGATAGTGATTTTTTTTTTTTTTTTTTTTTTTTTTTGGCAATCCTGAAGTATTTTAAAGCGTACAGTGGCTTTTAACAGAAAAAAAAGTCTGATCATAGACAGTTTAAAGTAGAGCATATAGACAGGAAAAGTAATATTTCTCTTCATTCCCCAAGCTCTTAAAAGCATCTGGTAGCTGATGAACCTCTCAGTCTAGTGGGGAAGTAGAAGTTCAGTGTTAAACTAGAAATGTCATGTAAGTGTCAGATTTGTTCTCTTTTGAGGTGTCTCACAGATTTTACCTATGCTCTGGCCGAGCCCTTTACATGAGATGGTGATAGCTCTGAAAGGCATTAATGTTTTTATTTTTGTTATCAATAAACTTTTCCTCCCTTTCACTGCTAAGTTAAAAATAAAGACGAGGAAAACTAGCCAAGCAGTTCTCTATCTCCTCCTAAATCACCTTGATGTTGTTGTTCCAAACAGGCTTATTTTCCAGCTTTGCCTGGCTGTTTGGTAGGCTAGTAAAGAGATTAAAAAATTACTTTTCTGGAGTGATACTCAAGGAGAAAATATTGTAAACTTCTTTCAGGCTGTTTCCTCTTGGATTACTGAACTTCTTTATTTTCAATGCAGGTATTTGGATAACTCTTCAATCAAGCTCTTTCTTAGAGGCCATTTGACAACAGTATAGGGATGTCTCTGCCAGGGTCACCTCACTCCATTTTCACATTCTTCAAAACAGCTCCACCATCCCCCTGTATCTTACTGCAGCTCAAATCTCTGCATAGACTCCCCATAACTGCCTGTCTCTCACCTTTATCCCTTTAGGTTTTGTCTGTTCAACAAAGCTCCTCCCTGCTGTTTTACTCCTGGCTCTTCCTCTTCTGGTTGTCCATATCCCTAGACAGTGAATCACAGAGTCCTAAAGGGGAAATGAAGTGCAAAAATAGGGTGGCTGGATAGCTGCTGCTTTTGGGAGTGACTCCAGCCCCAGCAGAGCCTGTTTTCGTGCAGTCTCACCATGGAAAGGAGGCAGGAGTTGAGTGCTTGATGTCACTGCAGTACATTTGATCCACATCTGATAACAGAACCTGGCTGGCACTCAACCCTTCTCTGCCCTCCTCCTCTTGCTGCCAGATGCAGACTTTTTCTTTCTTGAAAGCTACTGATCATCCTCCTTCAGTCCGATGGCAGGAAAACAGTGAATTTCGGGCATGTGGTCTGCAAAACTGTTTCATTTTCTCATCAGTTTCTGCACTGACTGCAGGAGGGCAACAACAGAACTACACTTTTCTTTTTCAAACAAGGCACCTAGCTGGCAGTGCACTTAAACACAGCCTTTTAGAAAAAGATGCTCCAAGCGTAATAAACAGGCTGAAATTATAAATCCATTGCTGTCACAGAGCTTAGAAGTTCTTAGCTGACTTGCCTGTGCATTGTTTTCTTTTTGCATAGCAGTGTGTAATTAAAATATTCATATTTTAATTGCAGATTGCAGCCCATTTAGGACTGAATCCTGCTAGATGCTGAGCAATGTTTGAACAGTACTGAGTGATCTCAGCTGCCAAGGAGGAGAGGAGGCTCAAAGTAGTCTGAGTTGGCCAGCATCTGGCAGACTGCCTTAACATTGATTTGTTCTTATGTTAGGATAAAACTCGCAGGGAACAGGAAAGCAGTTTAGGGCGCAATTAACAAACAGACTTTAAAAAATGTATTTCACTTTCTGCCTTAGGCTTTGCCTTAGGGCTAGCCCTGTTCACACAGCTAAGACTAAAAGAGAAAAACTGCTTATATACATAATATCCCGTAAACACTTATCCCCTCTATAAGGGCAATTCAAAACGTCTCAATGTCAGAGACACTCTGGTATGGGAATCAATCAGGCTGATATTAGGTCAAATTATTCAGTAGAATAGCTAAGATTTATTTGTAAAATGTTTGTTTGTTTTTTTGTTTAAACTTTTCATCGTGTTTGAACTGGAAAAATTAAAATAGTATCTTTTGAATTTGGGCATAAATTAGGCTGGGCCGAAGAAGTTATATGGCTCAAGGAGACTATTGCTTTGTCCTGGCCATGGAGAATATTGTGGAGGAAAAAGTAAAGCTTTCCTGCTGTTGGGACATACATTAGATAAATATATTAATTATGGCAGTGGCTAATTCTTTCCTGTTGCATTTCACCAATGTGCAGAGGGCCTATGCTGTAACTGTGGGTAGTTTGGACTAACTCACTTGTGTGTTCTTACAAAGGCTTATGTTATGGCAAAGAATGGGTTTTTTTGAGAAGTGTTTTTGGAAAAACAATGGAAGTCATCTCTGCAAGATGGCTGTGGGGCCTTGGTACTGTGATCACCTTCTAGGAGCTACTGCCTGGAGAGAGGAAGTCCAACTGCTGCTCTCCCTATCTGCGAATCAATCTTGGAGACTGAGGATTTGAAACTCTTCAATACATTACAATCCTTGTACTCCCTTAATGGGGTCAGCAGCCATACCATCCTTGGCTGAATTTTCTGAGGTTTTGCAGAGGTCTTTGTGCAGAAGTTAAAAGCTAAATCAATAAAATGGTAAGACAAACATCCATCTGCTTTATCTTGTTACATTTATTTCTGATTACCTGACTTTATGAGACCTTTTTGCCTCTCTTTCCATTCAAGGCAAATTCAGATGGTAACAAGAGAGAATAATTCCTTCCAAGGCAAAGTGATTTACTGTTACTCTACATTCTATTTGTCTATACAGTTTCCCCAAGTTGCTATGACAGTGCTGATAAAGGAGATCTACTTCAGCCTTCTATGTATTTTTTTTTATTTTGGAGAGAAGAGAAAGAGTGTGTCTGATCACACACTTTATTTGTTCCCTTTGGAGAAAGGTGCAGAGAAATATTTCTAAATTAAGCTGATTCAAGGTTTCTTAGAACTGTAAAAAATCTGATCTCGCTGCCCACAAGATTGAGCTTGGGGCTGCTTATGTTATGGGCAAGAAAAAGACAGCAGAAAGAATATGGGACAAGATGTTACACAGTGAGATAATGAGCTTTGGGGAGCCAGGCTTGCTGGTTTTTCTTCTGCAGGAGGAACAGGATGCTGACCTTTGGGAAGGAAGCACACCACCTCTTTTCTTTAGCAAGAGAAGCCACAAGAACCAACTCCCAGGAGTTTATACAGGCTACGATAATTCTGAGCAACTCAGCCAATCGGCCTCAAAGAAATTAACAATATCATTGCATTCTCTCTTCCTTAGCAGAACTTCTCTGCTGAACTTACATGAAAGGCACAGCATGGGATGTAGGCTGGGGAAAGACAGATGCCTCTCTGCTGTTTTCTATTCACTGTGTTCAAATCTGCTACAAGGAGCTGATCTAAGGGTGGCAGTAAGAGAAAAAAAAACATTCAACTAGCCTCTTATAAAGGTTAAAAAAAATCCTATTGGATGATAGGGTTTGGGATTTCTTGTGGTTTAATTTCATATCAGCTGCACAAGTTGAGGCTTAAAAATAAGGATGATATGTTATTTTTGTAAGTCTGAAGAGTCCCTTTGAAGGTTAATTTAAGCTTGTAAATGACATGCCTTTTTCATGAAAAGTTGAATAATGGCCATAAACAAGTAGAAGATCTCCTAATTTTATTCAAGTGGTAGTAACTGATATAAGTATGTAAAATGCTTTAGTAAATAGCATGAGTAAATAGTTCTTAAAGAAAACTTTTACAATCAGACAGTGCTTTTTTGAATTCATTCTTGCTAGAGAATTGAAACTACAGTTGTTATCTAGACTGTGTAAATCCAGTTTTGCAATGGAAGTTTAATTTTATTTTTTAAAGATGCATGATATGAAAAAATACTAGAATATTTAAAATTTCCCCTTGAAAAGTCATTCAGATTTTAAAGAGCAGTCAGTATTAAATATTACACTCAGTTAAAGATAGATAGTAGTTTTCTCATCTTTGCTGAGACTGGATTTTTCCCTACAGTCCAGAATATTTGAGTGCTTTGTCTTCTCTGGTGGGTGAAGTCCTTAATTTTCTTACTGTGATATATTTTAATGTGGTACCTGCTGCTGTTCTTGGAAGTCTTGGAAGGCTTATTCACAATCTTGTTTTAAACACAGATAAAGTAACAGGGGTATTGTCCTATTTTTTTTTTCTCAGGTCTATTTCATTGTCAACCCTTATCATTTCATACCTTAAGATGACAGGGCATGAAATTGTCTACCAATTTGCTTGTGTGGTACCTGGTAGACCTGAATTCAAGTGAAATCCCTCAGTATTATGTTTGTCATGATTAGCCATTCATGTTGCATCAGCAGGAACAAGTCTTCTGAACATCTTTCAAACACTCTTGTTTCTTTCAGCCCTTTCAGTCATAGACTGACTACCTTATATTTTGTTAATCAGGCAAAGATGTTGCACATCTTTATCTGTAATGCCTTTTTCAGCTCTGCCTGTATAATCCATTCCTTTCATTTACCTCCTTTTTTCTATCTTTCTATTCTGCTCTGCATTTCTATTTAACCCTTCTCAAATAAATAGTTCACAGCTTTTTGTGGTATATTCCACAGAGTCCCAGCTGACAGTCTGTGGTTGGCTTTTATACTTCAGTGGACCTTGTGTTATTGGAAAAAAATTCTAACTGGGTTTAGGTGGAGTTACTTGTGGTAATAAAGACAAGACTGGTTTGCTAAGTGTGTAAAGTCTCCAAAATTCAATGCAGGATAAGGAAAGGAGTGGATAAAAAGATCTTATTTTGAAAAACTTCCAGCTAGTTATTTGGTACCCTGATATTTCCAAATACTGTCTCATTTATAAACCAGAACCACAAAGATGCTTGCAAATGAGTGAGGCTCACAAAGAAAAGAATCATTATCACCTTTCAGCTCCTTCAGAAATGATGTCTGCTGAGTGTGTGTGCAAGGATGAACTTACGGTTAGAAAGCACAGTTTGTGATCATAACCTGTGATTGATTCTTTTCTACCTGTACCCCAAATTGCTTGTAATTCACTTAATTTCTCCCTTTCTTAGTGGCTATAGCAATACAATGTTTTCACCTTGAAAGTAAAATTATGAAGCACAGTTTTGTGTCTCTTGAAAAGCAGTGTAATATCCATTTGTTGAGAATCAGTTTGGGATTCATGGACTGAAAGGACTTTTTTTACTTTCTTTTCTCCTTCCCCCAAAAAAATTTGCACTCCTGACCCCTCTTCCATCCTCCTCATGCTCTAGTTGCTTGTCAATATATAAAGTCTTGGATATGGCAATGTTTCATGCAGAGCCACTGCACTACCTGCAGCTTCTCTGTGATTAATAGTCTGTCCTGTCATTTAAGTCCAGTTCTGTGTTCCTAGTGCCAAACTGGTTTTGTTCAGTATGACCAACAAGGTAGCATATGTTTCCATGTTGAGTCCCACTGCCATTTCTGGAGGTATCTCCCATTAATCAAGAAGGCTACTTTGTCATAGTGCAGCTAAAGTTATCACCAAACTTTAAGTACAAAGTTTGAATAATAATGATTCCTCTTTCATTAAATGGAGTTAACACAGATGAATAGCTTCTCTAATGGTTTATTATATTAGTCTTTCAGAACATTGACTGATTTGTTTTTATTACCATGAAAGCTTTTGTCTTATGAAAATTACTTGGGACCACAGGTCAATGTTTTTCATGTCACATCTCTATAAGAAGTACATTGCTTTATTATACTTTGTATTCTGCCACTGCAACCTGTATGTCACTTAAATTTATTTGTCATGATACCACTGCCAGGCTGCCATTAAATTGTTAAAGGATATTCAGGAAATGTTGTTGCAGTAACCTTTAGAGGAAGACATATGGAAATGGACTATATCTGTTAATTAACATTTCGAACTGCAAACCTTCCAAAGTATAAGGCCTGGTATGGATCATTACACATGGGCAGAATACTTAGAGGGGTGATGCTCATGTTTTTCCAGAGACAACAGATGCTTCAAGTTCAAATTACCTATCTATCTATTTAAAATAGGAGACTAAACTGTTAAAAGAACAAAAATGAAGTCTAGAGAAAGACTGAAATGTATGTCTCTCTTCTGTCCATCCACACCAGTCTCATAAATAAAATGGCCTGTAATTCTTGTCTGTCTCAACAGTGTTTAAAAATTGCAGCTCACAGAAGGAGAGCAGAGAGCATAAGAGATCTATAAGCAAGAAGAGAACCCATGGGAGAAGCTCCTGAGGTGATCAGGTTAAGCTGTACTAGGGATCCCAAGTCTTGGATACATCTCAGTTCCCACTGGAGAAGGCGCTGTCAGAGAAGAGGTTTCTATCTCTGAGCTAACCTGCTGTGATGCTTCCCAGACATGTCCTGGGAATAAATAATTGGACTGCGTGCAGATACACCAAAGCTGGGGAGGGTTAAGCTTTCCTGCTCCAGACACTGTGATCTCTAACAAGATTGGTATGTTAAGGGCTATTTAGAACATTAATTGTTCATACTTCAGGGCTGGTCAGAATTCCTGAAGCTAGAGTCCTTAATGCTGATCCCAGAGTAATATAAGTACCTGAAGATGACTTAATCCAGCACTGTTGAACAAAGAGGCTCACTGCTTTTCTGCTTGTTAAACATTCAACTGCATGGATTCTCTGACATGGCTTGGTGTGGGACTGCACAAATCCTTGTGACAGCATAAACTGTCATAGGAACATGCTGGATTTTTGAAGGGAGCTGTGTGTACCAAAAGAGGTTTGGAGTTACAGTGGGAGCAGTGATCCCAACAGGCAGCATCTGACAACATAGAATAGGGATAAAAATAGTGAGGTTGAAACAGGACATGTGCTTGTAGCCCAAGCAAGTATGCTTAGGTGAAAATATACATGGAAAAGTGAACAGCACTTGTGTGAACAGCAAAATGATAGATAATGAAAGGAAATCCACAGGCTAGAGAAGGCAGAATTGTTTGCTCTGAAAGGAATGATATTGTCCATCAAATCTAGCAGAAACCCACAATTTTGCCAGGTTTGATCTACTGTATGAGTATAGTGACCTCACTGTATGTGTGCCAAGAGCTGCACAACATTCTGAATGGGAGGGGTCAATTGAATACAAGTTTTTTTCCTGTGTACATTAAGGTATCTGGAGGATATTGAAAATTTGTGGTGAACTCAGACAAAAGACTGATGGCTAAATCAATTTTTTTGTACTTTTCCAAGCATTAGATTTCATAAATGGCACTGTGAATTCTGGTTATGTACTTGTGGCTAGGTAGCTATGCTCACAGCACCTCTCCAAGTATTAGCTTGTTTTCCTTCTTTTGGGGTATTGCCTGGCACAAACAGTATAAAACAGGTTGCAAGAATAAAGCTTAAAATATTCAGAGAATGCAACTGTGGAATACATATTTGAGAGGAAAAAGTATTGAAAGACCAGAAATACAGGACTCCAATATAATGATTGTTTCCATTGTGCCATTGTTCACTGTTGTCTGTTGAAAACCAAAATAGAGGCTTGCAATGTATCTTTTGTGTGGGTTGCTTGTCATTACAGTGTATTTCAGCATCCAAAATTACTCTTCTGGAAAGGTTCTTCCTACTTCATCTGCTGCTTTCATTAGAGTTATTCTTTTTCATTATTCCTTATAAGCTTAGGGCTAACCAGCAAATCTCAAAATTTCTTGCTTTTCTGAAAGCAGTTTTTCTATAAAACAATTGTGGATGTCCACAATTTTTTCTTGCATTTTGGTGGAGCAGTAAACCCCTAACTTGTTTAAGTATTTGAAGTTTTCATTTGGCTTGGATGAAATAAAATACACTGTAACATAGACATAGAAAAAGAGAAATTGCTTTAAGGAATATTCCAATGCAGTTCACTAACCATTAAGTATTGTTCTACTTTTCTGAGCTTAAATCTCTACTGACATGAATCTTTTATATCCTGCAGTGCAAGTTGTACTCCTTGGATAACTAATACAGTTAAAGCAGTGATTTCATTAGTCCTGAGAAAGTTTGGAATTGGTTGTGATATTGAGCAATTGAGTCTCCACTTTGTGGCAGTGGAAAGTTTTTATGTTTTAATAAACATATATTCTTGACTGTATTCCTGAACTTGATTTTAGCCACGACTGGTTTAAATAAAGAAAGAAAACGTAATTTGAAATGTGTTTTGGAGACAGTATTTTGAAGGTATATTTTCTGTGTGGTAGTACGTGTTGGTTCCTCTTTTTATCTGTGGCTTTTAATGTGGGTTTATTAACATGGAAATGAGAATTAATGCCATTAAATAAGATGAGCAGACAATGACAGAAGAATAAAGGGGAAATGTGACAGTCACAGAGGCAGTTTTAACAAAACCATGGCCAAAGGTTTCATTTATATAAANTGTATTGAAATATGACGTGGTTTACCTGGAGCAGGACAGAACAAAATTGTTGAACATTTTATTTTTTCAAAACACATACTTGCACCTATCCTGAAACTAATCACATTTTTATCCCAAAATGGGCCAAAAAGATATGAATTTATTTTGCTTAGAACTCCAAGTTGATACTTTGATGAACTTCATGAGGTTTCTGCTGTCCTGCTTCCTGAGTTTATTCAGGTCCCTGTGCGTTGGGTTGTGGCTTGGTATCTGTTGTGGCCATCATTCCCCTGAAAAGGACATATGTTAGCCTTGTTTCTACTCATTAGGGCCCTTCTCTGATTGCTGCAGTTTTTCCCAGGTGATGGGCAGTAACCTCACAGTCATGTGGACAACCAAAGCAGTCACTAACACTGAGTATGTCCAGTCTGTAGTCAGTCCCTGGACTACTGCTCCCCTGCTGATGATTGCCCCTCTTCTTTGCAGAAACACAAAGGTCCAGGAGCAGGATTTGCCTGTGAAGAAAAATGTAACCTTTTCAGTGCTAGTTCTTCTCTGCCCTTCGGCACACCCATGTTTTCACTGATCTTCTTTTTGCATGCTCATGGACCTGTAGAATCCCTCTTTGTGAAGTCTTTGAGCATCAGATGGTTTTGGCTTTCCTGATTTTGTCCTAAAATATTAAGTTGTAATTGTTTTTCTCACTTTTCTTGCTTAAATTCTTGTACATTCACTCTTTCCATTTTATCCATCATCAGTGCCATCAGGCTTCCTAAGCCAACTGACACATCTCTTTATATCTGTTTTTGAGTTCAGGGTGTTTTGCCTGCTGAAAATATCCCATAAATAACATCCTGTGTAGTCTTTTACTCATGAATTGATTGGAAAAGAGGAAACAGCCTGAAAAAGAAAATTTCAGTATAAACAATCTGTTTGACAAAATCATAATAAAAGGAAAAAGTTATTAACAGAGATTTGTCTTTAACAAAAAATGTTTTACTGCTGTTGAGAGGCTGATGTATTTTTTCTTGGTCAATTTGTTTGTTATTAATCTCTTCTCTCCCCACTATCCATAGGGAAGGAATACTGTGTACCCAGACAGCCATAAACCTTCAGCTGCAGACCACTAACAGAAGTCTACAGACCACCAGTTTGGGAAGCCTCTGCTTTAAACTCTAAATGATTCAACATTTGTGTAAGTCAGACACATTCTGCTATTATGTAACTAAATAATTTTATATCCCTGTTCATTGTAATGCTAAGAGGTTCAGAGAGTGTATGAACTGTTTACTCTTGCAAATTGTCTCTCTAATATTAAGGTGATAAAATTGAAAGTGTTTATGAACTCTAAATATGTCCTTAAATTGGGCAGGAAAAGCTGTGTGCTGTTTGCAGGCTGTTAAAGAAATCCTTGTTACAGTGACACATTTTGTAGTGCTTGCATGGTTTGGGNAACAATATTGCTAAACAACTTGCCTGAAAACAATATTGCTAAACAACTAAGGTCCTATTATATTGTTATTTAAGACAAGGCTCAGATATTGTTGTTTATAATGCAAATGACGTGGAAAATACAGAGCTGAAAAACACTCAGAGAATTTTTTTTTCCCTAACCAAGTTGAGTATTTCAGTCAAAGAAAAATATTGGTATTTAAATTTTTACTTCCTCTGTTGCTCTGCCCTTTTTTTACTTTACAATGAAAGATACTATGAAAATGCAAAAGCATTACAAGGGGGAAAAAATTTCACTAATATAGGTTGAAGTGTTTTATGAATGGAAACTGAAACACAAACTGTAGAGAAATCACTTAAGTCACTGCTGAGCTGCATTCATCTCTGGTAGTGCATAAAAGTTAATTAACAGTGCAGTGAACTGGAGGCAATTCAGAGAGAAACATTATTAGATGAGGATGTACAAAGAAAGTGAAATGTCTTTCAGTTTACTGACTAAGAATAGATGAATATCTACTGATGTCCATAAGTGACCTTGACAGCAAGGAGGAACAGTCAGACTGGAGATGTTCCTTGGGGTGCTCTCTCTGTGGGATTAATAAGATAAAAGAACAGGTGCTCAGGTGTGATGTGAAAGACTAAGGCCTTTTCCAGTGTAATGTCTGGCAGCTATTGAGGCTGCCTCCATAGAGCCTCTATATGCAGAAAATAAAGCATTTTTACTGATTGAGGACACTCATATAGGGCCACCTAATGTAAATTGCAGTTTTCTGTTGTATATGTATCAACTGAAAGTGGAGAACTGCAAAAGCCGCTGAGGACTGGATGCTGAATTCCAAACCTGGATAGATTTCAAGACAAGGAATAGTAAAGCCATTGTTTCGTGTATTTAAAGCTAAACTAGAACTACTGCTTCGAGTGTTTTGAGAACAGTTCTGCCCTCACAAGCGGGTGGACTTAAAACTGTTAATCAATCCTTTTAGACTGTATTTCTTGTTATGAGATGACAGAGTTTCCTAGTGCCAGCCCTGGATAGGCTCACAAGAGTTATTAACCTCAAACATCTATTTGCATAGACTTTCCTGGTTTTATTCTGGTTATTCCTTTGTTGGGACACTTGTGCATAGAACCCTTGGTGGAAAATAGGTGATTAATCTGTGCCTGCTCCTGACAGCTGAGTTTTCCTATCCTCAGTTTTCTTACCATTTTCTAGATAGATTTGGGATAGTGGGTTTGTGAACAGTAACAGGCTACTACTGGTGTAATCAAGGACAACCAGGTTTCAAGAAAAACCTCAAATTTCCCTTGATTGCATGCCTTCTGCTGTCACTTCTGATACTTTTGCTGTCACTCTCCTAGACTTTTCAGGATTTTCCTTTGCTGTAGGTTCTCCATGAATGTTATACAAGTTCCTACATCACTGTTAGAATTATGGGATTTTAAAACTTTAGCCTTATTTCTTTTATTCAAACGGTGAAATGAAACAGATCTGTCTGCATCTTTATTCAGGTTAAGAATAATTGATATTCTAAAAAATAATTTCCATTACATCCATGATCAGTTAAAGTCCAGAAGTTCTTCCTCTATTGATGCCCAGATGGAAGGTTAAAAAGTGCTGCATCTTATTTTGAATATAACAAAGTTGTAAAGCTATGAGCTTGCTCCTTACTTGTTTGAGCTGAACCCTTGCTGTATGCCTCATTGGCTAACCAGGCATTCAAAGAGTTCACATACAACTTTCTGATGTTTTGATGAGTGACTGAGCTCTGCAGATGAAGGTCCAGGAGAATTCCTGGGAAAGTGAGCTCTGTGGCAACTGGAAGCAAAGCTGTGGTAACTGGATGCTTACCCATTGTTCTGGACTGTGAGCTGGCAGTCAGTTGGCAAAAGGAGACAGAAATATATTCTTGAAAACATTTCTGTTCAAATGAGTAAAAGGATAGAGTGAAAATAAAACAAGAGCGAGAGACAGGAAGATAGCATGAAAATAGCAATTTGAGGTATTGTCACAAGGGAGTATTACACATGGCATCGCATAATGCCTGAGTTAATTATCACAACATTCTTTGGAAGTGAAGCAGAAAAGTACAGAACATGACAAGAATTATATTAAAATGCAATAAAATCTTATTTGAAAGTTCTTTACATTTTAAAAAAAGTAGATCAGTAAATTAAGGGTAGATTAAACTGGTTTATGAAAATTCCAGGAACTTGGCAGAATTTATTCATATGGTGAAATCAATGGAGGCTGATATATTTTCCTCCATAATGTTGATTGCAACAGGCTCCCCCTTGCTGGAGACTGAGTTTTGTGCAGCATTCCTTAAGAAAGCAATGCTAGCAAGCCAGGCTCAGACACAGTGAGTCAACTTAGCTCTTTGTACCTTACATGGTTCCTGCATGGGTGTAATTTAGAGAAGTGCTGGCAGAGCACAGTGGCCGTCCTATTACCTGGACTGCAGTAGCATGACAAATTATCACCAATCTGTGACGCCCAAAGCAAACCCTCCCTGTAGTGTTCCCCATTGCTTCTGATAAGAAAGTCAGAGACTGGCTGTTGTACTTAGCAGAAAGAGACCAAGTGGGCCACCCCATGGGACATCGCATCCTGGGGATAATCTAGAAGTAGGCAGGAGAGAGAAAAAAAGGAGGAAAAGCAAGAGCAATAAAGGAAATAATGTGAGGAAGAAAAACATGAAAACAACAGAGGCAAACCAATTCAAACAAAACAAAATAAAGGTCAGGAATGTTGAATTCACTCCCTGGGCCAGATGCGCCCCTGGAATCTCAGCAATGCAGCCTTGACCGTAATGGATATCCTGGTGGATCTAAGGCATTCCCTGAAACATGACTTTTGTCATGATGCATGATGACATCTTCTAAAAAGCAGTTGTCTGATGTGTACCATCCAACCTTCCCTGACAAACTAGGACCTTACAGTTGATATGGGTCATGATGTGGTTGTGGGCCTTAAGTGCTAAGAGTTACATATACCCCTGAAATTAATTTGTTGTGTACCAAAATCTAATTTGTTTCCTTATCATCTTCCAGTCATTAAATTGCTAGAGCTGAGTTGTATAAATGCTTTAAAGAAAGGCAGCTTCCAGTCACTAAGGAATATTGCAGAAAATTTGCCTTCCAAGCATGGTTATGTAAGGCTCACTTATTTTAATTAGACTTTTGCTCTCAAAGTCCCACTTTACCTAAGCGGCATGATCACTGAAACACAGTAGAGATCTCTGATAGCAAATGCAATCTATCTGCTCCTTTCAGCAGTGACTTCTCCTTTAATATTATGTCTCTCAGGCATGTGAGGGCCAAGCAGCTACTTGCAGTGTTGTCTATTATTAGTGCTTACTCAGAATGGGTCTTGTTCTCCAGCAGAAGTGCAAGAAATGTCTGTGTAAGCATTTCATAGCTTTAATTCTCCTACAGAAGAGTGGTCCTCAGGGAGGAGAGTCAAATAAACAGCAGCCTAAACTGTGCTCCAGGTAGCTGAACACCAAGAACAGGACCAAACCCAATTATTCACAAAGTGATGCTGATGTTAGTCTTTTCTCAGGAAGATACACCAAGCAGAGATGAGGGGTTTTTTAAGTAAATAAATTCCAACTAATTAAAGATTTTCCTTCCTTCCATTCTTACTTGAAATTTTTGCTGTGATAAAGTCTTTGGCAAGCATGAAAAAGGTATCGTGATTACATCCATTAACTCCTTTAACCCTGCAGCCAAATGTCTCTTCTTCCTATGTTTTTTGTGATGTGTCCTGTTTCAGAACATGGAGATCCATTTGGCCAGGCACTGAATGAATACAATTTCAGTGTACAAACCCAAAAAGAAAGACAAACTGTATATTTGTCATATGCTAAAAGGATGATTTGTTCATATAGGTGGCAACAATCCCTTTCTGGTTTTTGGTTCAGTATTTTTGCACTTCTAACTGAGCAGATGAAACAATTTGTTTCCATGTAATCATGGCAAGTGTATAGGAAATTCTTGATAATTATGCTATGCTTTGTTATGATGATGAATTACTGCATATGTTTCTGCCATACTCATTAGTCTTACTTTGCAGTCTTCACCCTGCATGTGCACTGAGATAAATTGGACATTGAGATTAAAAGGCAGCGTCTTCATGAACCAGATTGTTTTAAGGTCACCTTTTTTATCTTGCTTTCTGACATCAGCTGCTCTTTCGAATATGAAAATGAGAGACATCATTTTTTTTTCTCTCTATCTGATTTAGAGACTGAATGTTTTATAGAACATGTCATCCCTCAGTAAAAAATCAGGAACTAATTCCAAGAATAAGTACGTTACAAAAGCAAACAAAAAATCCAATCCTACATATACATAAAACAGTCTTGCAGCAGAAAGGAAATGTGAGCTCTGCCTGAAGAGAAGAGATATAGCTGATAGAAATTCAGGAGTATATAGATTGGTAGGGGAATTTGAATAAACCTGTTTAGGGAAAGAAAATAAGCAAGGTAATAATGAAATAATACAACCCATAGTGAGCATTTGCAGCAGTTTGTTTTACCGAGTGGATTGTTTACTTCTCAGAGCAGTCACTGCAGTCAAGCAGGAAAAGAAATGCAGTCGAGCATCTGCTACATGTCTTCTTTCTCTCAGTGGACACTACAGTTTTTGCCAGACATGACGCATACACACAAGAGGCACATTGGGAAGAAGCTCAAAGAACTTGCTCAGTCATCTGGCAATTTCTAGTCTAAAAGAATAGCTAACCACGAAATGGATAAGTTATATCAGGAACTATACCTGTGTTAAGGTGCATCCATGATCCCATTTATTATGGTCAATTCCTACAAAAATGCTGCAGTAGAGAAGTTAAAAGGAGACTAAATGCACAAAGATCACATGAGTAATAAGATTGTCTGTACTTTTTTTTAAGGAAATTGGTCAGGAAATTTATATTTACAGAACATTAACCTGTTGGAAAAATTACTATTTTTTGTTTACATTCTCTTAGAAAAAGGCAACTTCTCTTATGTCAAAAATGGACAGTCAAAAGGTGAATACATGTTTGTACATTGATATGCTCTCTCAGTGCTTCATGTGTCTTTTGTTGCCTGATGTTTCAATGTACCAAATTCATGGTGATCTTGCTCTGAGGGGGTCAGCAACAAAGTGTCTTAAAATACCTAAACACTCAAAGGTTAGTATCTGATGACATCTCTACCCAAGTTTCTGCAGCACTGGCCTGTTCCAGCTTGGATCAAAGCCAAGTTTGCCATCTACTGAGCCTGCATGAATAAACTGAGAGGTGTGAATTTTTAGTTCAAATGTTATCCTGTGATAATGTGTCTAAATGCATTGCAAACCTGAGGTGATAGAAAATGTGGAGTTAACTTATGACCGTTGAAATCTGATCATATAGCTACACCTTAAAATGACCCTGAAGCCCAAAATCGCTCTTCTGTAACTCTTGTGAAAGTAATTGCTGGTGCTTTCCTCTTGACCGGTTCTGAAGACAGAGCATGCAACACATCCTTGTACTCCTAAGGAGCAGATATGAATGAGCTTGTGCTGTGCTTTTCACCTGTCAGTCTCTTGAATAGCAGGGAAACCATAATAAGCCTTCTTATGAATGCTATGTGTACTGTGGCAGTATCATGGCCTTTCTAGATAAAGGTGTTCAAATTCTAAATTTCAGAGATTCAGCTGACAACTGAGTTACCTAAACTTGTTATGCCTACCTGCAGGAGTCTGTGTCCTAAAGGCTTGCTTCAGTCATCCCCACACAGGAACTGCTGCAATTTCAGATGCCCTGGAGTATGCAAGGCACCCTGACAGCTGTGCAAGAGGTATTGCCAACAGGACAGGCAGGTTATGCTATCTCAAATGGCACTGGCTCCTTCTGTGTAGGCAATGGATTGAGCCTTCAGTATCAAAGCCCTTATTAGAGTCAATAAAGATCAAGGCTGGAGTTGCTGGAGCTGAGCGAGTGATTCAGCTCAGCAGCTGCTGGTTCCCCTGGTTGGGGTGAACTGGACTGGGCTCTAGGTTGCACTGACTGGATTTCTGCTGACTGCAGCAGGCAGATGAACAACTGATGAATGTGTGCATGCCTAGATGTAGATAACTGTGTTTAAATAGCCTAAACACAAAAATAGTTTGAATGGTCAAGAATTTACTTTCAGAATTTGAGAGGACAGTGGCAGAAGCTTCTTTTCAGAACCAATACAGAGCAATCAGAGTACCTATAAAATTTAAAGGTCTCATGGGTGTTTTTCCTATGGAAGTTTATTAGGGAAAACAGTTATTTACCTGATATACAAAAATTAACATATAAGGCAGACTAAATAACAAATGACCTGTCAGACATGTTCCCAAAGAAAAGCAGAATCTATTGCTTTGTGTTTTTTAAATGCTAGAAGACACAGTAATGATCGGTGGGATGTTTGCAGGAGGTGAACTGGAACTAGATAACATCACCACAGTTTCTGGCTGCTCTGATCCCAATAGCTTTGTGGGGCAAGATTTCCCAATCCTCATTAATGAAGAGCTAAAAGGGAAAAGGTGTGCTATTTCTTTTAGTAATAGATTTTTCAGGGAGTAAAGGCTGAGCTTTATGTGCTGTTTCTCTGCTACAGGGCTGGTCTTGTATTGAAGACAGAGGTGCAGTAGCATTCACATGTGCAAAATTTAATTACTCTGATTTATCAAGCAATTATTTTTCCTACTAGTTTTATTTAACTGTGGGAGATCTCATCCTTTTTTTGAGTGTAATGAGTGCATTTGCTTCAGGAAGCAATTTGCCATTCACAGATGAATTCTCTTTAACAGTGACTTTGCCTTTATTTTTCATTTTCAAATGAAATTACATTCTCAATTTGTTAGTAAATTTGAGCAGTAAATTTCTTAGTATATGGGAACAATGAATTCTTTATTGCATGATGACAGAGCTTCTGCAGGAAAGCAATTCCCATCCAAAGCTTCCTTCTAAAATTGATAAGCCATGCTCGAGGAAGATGGAAATTTTGAGTTTGAACCACCAGGCTAGGGAAGATCTCATATTCAGAGTTTCTATTTCCTGCATGAGAGCACTTAACTTCTAATCTATAACATAAATTATAATCACCACTTCCATTTTTCAGCCATTTAAGTGAATTAAGGAGTGTTCTATTTCCAAAGTACTTGATATAAATGCCAATGTCCAGGAGATGGTTTGAGTCTCTAATTGTTAGGCTTGCACAAGCTCTCAGCTCAGAGTTCTGATAAGGGGACAGCATGTCATCTTGTTACTGTGTTTGCTTGTGATTCTCACTCCCATTAAGTAGCATTTATCTCTTCCTTGCATCATGAGAAGGGTTTGTTTGCACTATGTCTGTGGCTTCTTCTGAGGGATCAGATAAATCAAAGGAGGTGAATCTTATTCTGAAAATACAGGCTCAGTGGAGAAGTGAGTTAGTTAGGTTGTCCTGCTTCTGCTGTCCTAGGGATAAAGGCAAAACTTCTTTGTGAGCATTAAAAAAAAACATTACTGAAGAACCCTCATTCACAGAATGGTTGGGTTTATATCAGTTAAAGATGTGACTTGTATATAGCACAGCTCCAAATTTCAATGGTGATGGTCTAGAATCTTACAGCAGCCCTGTGGAAGCTGATTCCTCCTGGTTTTACCTCCATTCCTGGTCTTTCTTTGCACATTGAACATCTTCCAGTATTTTTTTTTTTATTTTTCTTTTAGGCATATTCCTTAGAAAACTTCTATTTCTCTTATTTTAAATTTCGTATTATCCATTCTAAACTATTGTCCTAAGTTGGTCTATATAATTTCCAGTTAATGTGGAGCATCTCATTATGTTCTCCATTTTACCAGACTGCCTTCTACTTTTTTGTATCACTGCTTATCACATACATACAGGGTGGCATCTCACAAAGTCTGTAACTTTCACCAGATTCATTTCCCACACTCGTAACAACAGAAAACAGCCTAATTTTCATTCGAAAAGCAATCCAGTTGGAACAAAAATAATTAGGATACATCAGAAAAAAAAAAAGCCATGTGAACTGTTACAGGAGAGAGAATGCTCTTCACATGGATTTTTCTTCTTTTCATTCTTGAATGCTTCAGAGTTTTCACTTGATTCATGGTGATAAGATGCACTTAATGTAGTTGCAATGTAGAAATCACAGGATCTCACAGAATCACAAGAGCTGAAGCTTGAAGGGGCCTCTGGAGACTGCAGTCCAAACTGGTGATCAAAGCAGGGTCAACTACAGCATATTGCTCAGGGCTGAAGATTCGATAACATCTCTGGGCAATGTGTTGCAGTATTCAACAGTATTCACTTAATCTGTTTATAACGTCTAGATGGTAAGGCCAGAAGAAAGCATTAGAACCATGTAGTTCAATCTCCTTCAGAAAAAAAATGATAAAGATACTGTCAGTTATTTCTGCATAAAGCCACATATATTGTCTATTGCAAGACAATATATTTCATAGGGAGGGCTAGTATCTTCAAATGAAACTAGAAGTAATTGAGACTCTAAAACACTCATTAGTGATTTGTCCTAGTAGTTATTTGCCTCTGCAAAAACAGAGAGAAAAAGAACTGAAAGGACACAGAAAATAAAACAGAAGAGACCCAGGATGCCACCTTCTTAATCTGAAGCTGTGTCATTTATGCCTAAGCATTTTTTGATAGGTGTTTGTCTGTCTTTTCCTTGATAAATTCCAGTGATGGAGACTGAGCTGTTTTGTGAACAACTTTGTTTGTCCAAAAGTTTTTCCAAGGCCTGACTTTGAATTTTCCTTATTGGTATTTATGTGTGAAACTTCTTGCTTTATCCCTAGTGTTCATGGAGAATTGCTTAGTCTCTTCCTTACAGCTACTTTTTTCAAATCTGAAAACTGTTAAAGTTCCTTTCAGATTTCTTTCCTTTCGATTATATGACCCATTCAACCCTTCTCGAACAATATTTTATTGAATTCTGCTCTCTTAACTCCTTTCAGATGATCTAGACTATTCTCGAGGAGCAGTGCTTGTGCCTGAAAACCTACTGCAGTGGATGCTGCACCAGCTCTTACAGCCAGCCTTTCATTTAGGTAGTATGTTTGCTTTTGGCAATATTATTGGCACGTGCTCAGATCTGATCCCTTTTAATCCTCAGATCTTCTACAGCACAGCAGATCTGTCATTCCATATCCTCTATCTGTGTTGTGTAATCTAAGTGTAGAACTTTTTTTGTTTTCCCTCTAATATGAATCCTGGTTTTGCAGGAATGTTCTTTAACCTTTTGAGATTATTTTGAGTTTTATTCCTAGACCTTTCAGTGCTTGAAACTTCTGCAATTTTGGTATGATCTCTGTTCATAACTATTATATTATATCTATAATATCATATAAGTGATTTATGAAAATACATTATAATATCAGAGTCTGGAATATTGTGTTTAAACATACTTTCATTTTGAATGGAACATCCCAAAATAGTTGTTGATGCAACTTCCTGCTCTGAAAGTCATAAAGTTGCATATTTGTTGAAACCAGGACAGCCTACCACGTAAAAGTTAAATATATACTTACCATACTTTTGTAATGTTCTTCCTTGATATCTGCTAGAGGCTTCTATCATGGAAAGGATACTCAAATCAGTGAAGTTTAATTTTGACTTATAGAATCAGAGCATCATTCACAGGAAAGGACTCCTGAGATCCTTAAGTCCAGTCATCAACCTAGCACTGCCAAGCTCTCCCCTAAACCATATCCATAAGTGCCACTCCACACGTCTTTCAAATACTTCCAAGAATGGTGATTACACCACATCCCTGGGCAGCCTGTTCCAATGCTTGACCACCCTTTCAGTGAAGAAGTTTTTCCTAATATCCAATCTAAACCTCCCTAGTGCAACTTGGGACCATTTCCTCTTGTCCTGTTACTTGGCACTAGGGAGAAGAGACCAATCCCCACCTGGCTACAGCCCCATTTCGGGTGATTGTGGGCAGTGATAAGGTCACCCCTGGGCCTTCTTTTCTCCAGGCTAAACACTCCCAGCTCCCTCAGTTCGTCCTCCCAGGACTTGTGCTCCAGACCCTTCCCCAGCTCTGTTGCCCTTCTCTGGACACACTCCAGCCCCTCAGTGTCTTTCTTGTCATGAGGGGCCCAGAACTGAACACAGGGTTCGAGGTGTGGCCTCGCCAGTGCCAAGTACAGGGGGACAATCCCTGTCCTGGTCCTGCTGGCCACACTGCAGCTGACACAGGCCAGGATGCCATTGGCCTTCTTGGCCACCTGGGCACAGCTGGCTCATGTTCAGCTGCTGTCAAATGGCACCCCCAGGTCCTTTTCTGCTGCACTCTGCCCCCAACCTGTCTTTCTAGGTGGGGTTGTTGTGATCCCAGTGCAGGACCTGACACTTGGCCTTGTTGAACCTCATAGCACTGGCTTTGACCCATGGATTCAGCCTGGCCAGATCCCTCTCCAGAGCCTTCATACCCTTCAGCAGCATGATACTCCCACCCAACCTCATGCTCTCTTGTGACCTACAACTCCTCTTGTGACCTGTAATTTTTGTCTTATTTAATTTTCCCTGTTACACCTTAGTAAATCTGATCTCGTACAAAGAATTAGATTAATTTACCATGATTTGATATTGAAAGGTCCATGTAGGCAGTCATAGCTTTTCTGTCTTTTAGGTGTTTGTGAATGGTTTGTTTGGCTCTTTATTGCAGGATTTTTCTAAAACTGAAAGTAGGCTGAGGGGTTTTCTCTCCTCTAGCCTGTCTCTCCTCTCTTTTCCTTTATTTTTTTTTAATTAGATGTAGGAGTGGTGTTTCCAAGTTTTGTGGAGTCTGATTTATTTTTGACAGGTTTTCAAAACATAATCATTTATCATTCATGGGACAAAAGGCAGGTTTAAGGAAGATACCTACAAAGAAGGTTTGTACCTTCTACCACTGAGCCTATCTTAAACCTCTCATTTACCTATTTTTCAATCTGTTTGTCACTGTTCTGGTTTTATTACTCATCTCTATCTCTGCAGCTCTTTTTCTTAGCTGTAAGATCACATTTGACATTTTTAGTGAAGATAGAAGCAAAGATGACATTAACACTGTGACCTTCTCAAGATTCCTGTTGAGGAACAGACCAGCATTTTTCTTAATATTCTAATAACTAATAACATAAATATGCAGTATTTTCTCCTATGTTTTACTTTTTCACAACGTTTCACCTTTCTCATTTTATTCCTAGTCTGCTGACATTCTAGTTCAGGATACTTCATGCCTATGACTTGTCCTTTTTTGTTCCTTTTGATTTTGTTTGTTTTAACAGCTATACCAGCTCTCTCCAATTCCTGTTCCCTTTTTACTGACATTATGCAAAAATCTAGCACTTCCACCTCCAAGTGTTTATTGCTTTCTGCTGTCCTAAGCTCCATGATTTATGATGTTTGTGTTCTCCCTTCTAACCATCTGAGGCTTGTTAATTCTGTCATCTATTTCATGGTCACTCTGACAGGTTGCTTTGCATCTACACAATCTCAACCTGTTCTTCCAGGCTGACCAGAAACACAGTCAGAGGCCTTTTCCTTTACTTGTTTTCTTTAGCTTTTGTAGAAACAGATATATCCCCATAAGACTTTCTTACCAATATGTTCCTGCTTCCCTCATTTCCAATAGGTCTGGGTGATGAAAGAGTCCACCTCAAACCTCTCCTGTATTCTTCATATTTTTGCTGGTTGCCCAGAAAATGCATCATCCACTTTATCTTTGTGACCAGACCCGAAACATGACAATTTCTTTTTGCCTTCAATGTTTTCGAATGTTTTTATTCCTGCATCACCTGGGATTCAGAATAGTATCAGTTATTCTTGATACACAGAGAACATGTCATTTGTTTTATTTTTCAGTGAGAGCCGAACAAGATATATAGACTCATGTCTGCTAAATAATTAAATTAGGCAGTATTGAAGCATTCAAAGTCTGGTACCTTCTGAGTCAAATTATCTGTTGGTATAAATCCCAGGACTGAAATATAGTTTCTTAAGCAGATGACCTTTACTTTCCCCTTGAAAATGAAGGAAAAATATATGTATTTTCTTAAAATCTAAAGTTAAGTTTTATTTTGAATTTAGGAAATCACAAAACTTTTGGACATATTTTCTGACTCATGTAATTATTTAAATGTTATGGCCAGAGTAGTTCATAGACCAGAAGTAGTATTATTGCAGAGAAAAATAAACAAGACTATGAGAGCGAAGACAAAAGCCAGTAAAAAGAAAATCACTGTTCAGATCTTGTGGCTACTACGTTATAAGGCAAAGAGGATTTTCCTTTTATATGATTAATTCAGATTTTAATAAGTAAGTTCTTCTGCAAAATTGCAGCAAATTTTTCATCATTAATGCAGAAGTTCAAAAAAATGTTCTTTCTCTAGATGGATGGAGAAAAAAATATAATATTATTGACTTTCTTAAACCTGCCTCATATGATGGATTTATGAAATGAAAATAATATAGAAATTCCTCAGACTATGGCAGGAAATACAAATCAAGTGAATGGAAAAGCAATTATACTGAAATAAAGACATTTCAGAAGATAATGGGTTCACTACAAAAGGGTCTTCTGTTAAGTACTTTCCTATAATTCTGTTTTCAGCAGAGCACCTGACAAGAGACAGGCAGAGATGCATGTGGATGCATCATGTTTTTGTTCACTGGTAGCTGGAGATGTATTACGGCTGTAGGCAAACCTGATGCAGTGGGGTTTGGAAAATTCTTTGTCCAACCTGGAGTACTGTTTCCTGGTTAGTACAAAACCAAAAGAAACCAAGAAAAACCTACAAAACTGACTTACTAATGCTTTAGTTCTGATTTAACTCATTTAGCTAAAGGGGAAAGATTATCCAGCCACAGTGATTAGAGGCATAATACCTAGAGAGATCAATCAGTTGTGTCTTCTGGGTCTCAAATGTGATCAGGAAAGGTTTACTAAGTTGTGCAAAGGTGTGTTTAGTTCCATATAACCTTTTTACTGTTTCAAATAAATTTTCTGGAAAAGAAAGCATTGTGCCAGGGAGAACGTTTTATGGCTTAATGTGATCTGTTGACTGCAAGTCCCAGAAACACATGGAAGGGATGACCTAGGAATCAGCCACATCTTTCCAGGGCTTTGAAAAAGACTCGCAGTGCTGGTGTCTGGGGGGGCTGTGAGTGTGCACAGCATCATGGGTTTGTGCAAAGAATTATAGATGAAGGTTCTTTTTTAAAATTCGATGAGCTGATGTCAAAAATATTTCTCAAGGAATACATGAGATTATCTTTAGTAATGAAAGTAGGCCTGAACACATAATTACTTGTGTTCCCTTGTATTACTCCATGCGGGAATTGCTAACTGTTTCTTCTTGTTGTCAAAAAAGAAAAAAATCCCTTTGTTTCTTGTAAAAATTTTCCCTGGCACCATGGGTTTTTTTCTTTTTATTTTAATAAAATTTGGGGCTATAATAGGAAGGAAAAGGGATAGGCATAAAATTCCAGCAATGCTATTCTTAGAATTGATGTTTTTTTACTCTTCTACTTTGAGATGCGAATTCCCAACACCAAAGAATGAAAAAATAAGGCAGATTTCCCAAAGGTCGTGAAACTGGAGCAAAATTTCCAGTGCCTGCAAAAGCATCACCCCAGATAGGCAGAAGTATGTCTCAAATGGGCAGTCACCTTTTTATGTGGAAGTAATTTGTTCATACTGTTTAAAACCTGTCCTAACAGGAGAAAAATGGTTAAGTCTCACTTGAATTCACAGAAGTCAATCTCAAAAAACGTGTTCACAGAGTAGCAGATGCCGAAACTGAAAGCATCCTCAGAAATTCCATTTTAGAGCACTTGAATAAAGCCCTTCTCTGTGTTAGATCCTCATCCCTGTTTTTTTTAAGTATAGCACATCTTATGCCTCATGTGCACTGGAAATCAAATTCAGGAATTACATAATTTGTTACAAGAGAAATGAGTGGCTGCCTTAAGGGGTCATCTTCCATTCTGCTACTTCACAATAAATCTGAATGAAATAGTATTTCAATGAAAGTAGTCACTAGAGGGAAATAGAACAGAATTTTCTCTAAATTTTAGTGCTGAAACAGGAAAACTAAAAGTCACCATTCTAAAAGTGCTTTTGGTGCATCTGCTCTACTTTACAGTAATTTAGGAGTTCATATATTTCTTTAAGTTGAGCAATTACAATTTTTTTTTAAAATGCAGAAGCCTAAAAAACCCTTTGTAATAATTTTTGAGAGCACAGGAAATACCAGACTAGAGGAAAAAATATGATTTATTTGCTGTAATTTCCTCAAGCATAGGCCAACAAAACTACTAAGATGAAATTTGCTTGTTGCCTTGCCTTATTCTTTGTAACATGCCCTTCTGATGGAAAACCATACAGATATTGTTGTTGATGGGCATACAGTTGTTGATGGACAAGGCACCTCTTCTGTGTGTTGAGATAGGCTATGCTTAATATGAGCTCTAAAACTTAGATTGATAGAGGGGATTTTTTTGGGGGGGCTGTTCCTTTTTTTTGTTTGTTTTTTATAGGAAAAATAGCAATTTTTTTTAATATAGGAAATCCGTATCAGCATTTTTAACTTTTCTTTCTTCTTATCCAATATGTATTCTCATGATTTATTAAGAGGTATAGAACATGTATTCTGTTAAAACTGTAGAGAAATAAATAATAATGTAACAATGAAATATTATATGAAAGGACAGGGAAATATTTATGCAGATTCTTGTGGAATTTTTATGTGTTCGCTGCATATAAATTAGCCCTATAACTTCACCAAGAAGAGACAAGAATAAATAAGTTCTTAGAGCAGAAAAAGTTGAAGTTTTAAATAACTTGCCGAAGGACAAAGCTGAAATAAAAATAAGAAAAAAAAGTGGAAAAATATCTATTTTCTTTGGTTTAGTTATGAATACCACTGTCGTTTCTGATATTTATGCACTTGAAAGTGTAAGGTGTTTGAGATGAACAACATTCTAAGAAATGAGCATATTGGAGGAAACATTTCTGTAAATTTGATATGAGTGAGTGTTCTCTCGTTCTGGATTTCATCACAAAAGCTTTATGGAATTCTGCTAAATATTAACTTATTAAGAAAATTTTGCAATACAGTATAAATGAGAAAAGAATTTTATTTATTTTGTTCATCTTGAAACAGTTTAAATCATAAAAAAACCTCTTAATAATGATCACCCATGCAATGGTGTTGTATTTTATGAGAATTGGCTGGGAAAAGTTTGTACAGTAGATTTTAAAAAGAGAAATATCATGTCAGAGATGAAATAAATTATAGAACTAGGTATTTGTGCTTGGTATGCGTTCATACAAATTATTCTTCACTCTGTGAAACAAAATATATTTTTGTGAAAATATTCCTAGTCATCTTCATGAGCGTGTGTATAATACATTAAATTACAAAACAAAACAACACAGAACAGTATTAGAAGACCATTAAAGTTGCAAAGAAAAAAAAAACCCAAACTTGGGTATAGCAGATTATTGAAAGTACATGAAAACACCCAGAATATTACACTTCCTGTTAACATCAAAGAGGACTGTTGAGCATGCTACTGTGTATCATACTAGGGTTGCATTTATGGGCTGATGTTTTCTAGTAAATGGATTCCTCATAGATAATCAATTCTCTAAAGGGTATCTCTATGGATATTACCCTATGACTTCTCCAGTTCTCCCTTCCTTCCCCCACCCCAACCTCACTTGCACATATTGTAATTTATTTAATATATGGGATTTCAAAAGACATGGACAAACATTTTTCCATTTCCCACAATTTAGCTGGGAAAATACTACCTCATCCTTATTTTCTGCTGAGTTTCACGTATATTTTTAAGATCATAAGGAGATCTTATATTGAGGAAGTAGTATATGCAAATAGCATTCAAAACTGCTACACTCATGGTTGTATGAAGATTGTATATGCAATTATAATGCTGTCACTGACTGACTTTGAGGATCTTAATCTTCTATTTTAAGACTATTTGGTGGCAGCTGTTCAATAAAATAAGTACTCGATATATCATTTGAAAAACTTAGCAGAGGATAATATGATTATGTAAAACTGACTGCAGAAAAAATATGTGCAGTTAGAAGGAAATAAGCCTACGTAGCCAAGAAGAACTTTACGGGCTATATCTTTACAGGAGATAATTTTTCTTCACAGAATATGAACGTATTTTCATCCAGTATTAGGTGTTACAATACAGAGGAAAACTCCCAAGTGAAGTGTGGGAACTATGTTTTTACAAAATGGTGTAGCCTTTAAATACATATCTTCTAGGACAAAGTCATTGAACATTTATGGAACTGTTTGAGTTTTCCAATAGGTCTAGGCATGTGCCTGAAAACAAAGCCTATTAAAAGTGATTTGGTGTGGCACTCCTCATGCACCAAGACAGCCAAATCCCCCTTCACTGACTGTAGACCTCATCCTTTTCAAGCTACTGTAAGACAGAGCCAGCAGAGGTGTGGGGCCTCCTCAGAAGGGGTCACTGCCCAGAGGCTGCTGGTGGAAAGAGGCAAATAGTGTTCAGCTGGGAAATTACTGTGGGACTGCAAGCCTGGATCATGGTCTCTGGCGTCATTGCTGAGTTAAGTTTTTCCAAAACCTTCAGCCATAATATTCACAGAACCTTAGTCCTAATGTTTCCTATAAATTTCAGGCTTATAATGGCATTACAAGTTAATTCAGGGGCTCTGCTTACATTTTCAAGCAGCTGAAAGTATCTAGCCTTTGACCAATGTCCTTCTCTAACTAATTCAGCTTAATGGTAAACAACTGAAAACATACTGTTCATTAGATCTGCTATGCTGAAAACAAAGAAACAAGTTTTTTCTTTCCATATGCTAAGAATTCCCAATCAGACTCTAACAAGACAGCTTATAAAAGAAGTTATTTTCCAACATAGGTTGAAGAAAAATATATAAAAAGAGTAAGAAATTACCAACTGTGAAGTTAAATGCAGAGTTTAGGAAAATGCTATGTTAGCACAAGAAGTTAATTCTTCAACATAAAGTGGCAATAGAAAAGCTTGAGCTTTTATGGCTCCTTTGAAACCAGTTGCTAAAATATTTCATGAAATTTAACTATTTAGGAGTATTTAGAATTCAAAACAACTCTTGTGTGAAATGTTCATGTTATTAAAGGCTGCCCAACAACAGGAGTTTAAGATGGAGCACAGAGAAAAATACATTGCTCAATTCAAACTGTAGAAATTATTTTATGTAGTTAGAAGGCAATTTCCTGAGTTGGATTTTGTCCAAGGTTCTGTATTTGTCACCTGAAGCTTATGGGAAAAACCTCACAATCTTTCATGAGCACAAGTTACTGTGACCTTTGCTTTAATGCCTCGGGACAGAAGATTCAGAATAGCTGCTCCCGACAAAGTGCTGGTACAGTACAGGTATGGGTATGTGGGTACTATTTATTCCTTACCTAAGTCTCTGATTTTTATTTTTTTCTGGGATAAACATAAGAGATATTAAAAATATTGAATGATTATAAAAAAACCTGGTAGACTAGAGTTAAACAGTGTTATTTCTCAGTGAAGATTGGGAGTTTGCAGACCTAAAACCCACTATTTTGTAATTTGTTTGGTACTAGCATTTCCAAAACTGAAATTTTTGCTTCCTGACTTCATAAAATGGTGGTGCTCTTTAAAATTCAGTATGGCAAATGTGCAAAGCAATGTGCTGGAACCCAGTGTCATTCCAAGGATGAGGATAAAAGCCCAAACTAAAGATCAAACAACAGAATATTCTCTAGGAAAAAGAAAGAGCAAAACAAATCAGTGGCAGTCTGTGGACTGAAAAGCAAAAACTTTCTTATGAATAGAACTTTTTGACTTTAGACAGTGTTTTCCATCTGTGGATTGCAAGGCATTTTATTAATTATAATGAAAACATTAGAGTGTCTTTTTGTGAGAAGTAAATGTTATGTCTGTTTTGCATATGAGTAATGATGATACTGGCCCTCATCTTCCAATACCGTTCTTGATTGCTCACTTCAAAAGCTATAAGTTGAAATGAAAT
>VZRF01014334.1:263-68445 GCA_013396875.1 Vireo altiloquus | reverse complement strand
AAGGATTGGATCCTGGAGAGTAAATCAGAAGAGAATTTGACCTAGGCAGTTAATTCCATGACATGATCAAATTGCAGTTTGGGGAATCTTCTGCCTTCTTACCTGAATTCAGGATCCCAGGCTGTTTGCTTCAAACCTTTGTCTTTTTTACATGAGTTTCAATGCTGTCATACATTTCCTTCTCCAATTTATGCCTCTGTTCTCTCTAACTCTCTTCCTACAGATCTTTTTTTCCCCCACCTGCCCCTAGCCTTTCCATCACTACTTTTATCCTTGTGTTGGCCTTCAATCATCCTCCTTCTGTTTCACCTCCATTTTGTAATTGGTCTTTTGGTTTTTAGGGTTCTGAGGGGTGATCGAGCAGTTCAGAACTTTTTTTGAAGAGCTAATGGACTTAGCTCACTTCAGAGTGTAATGTACTTTTGGACCCTATAGAGTTCATGAAGGTCCTAGATAAAAAATGGCATTACATCAATATATCCTGGCAGTTTATTGCAGTATTCCCCCATGCATCACATGGATGATATCTGAAAGGAACGTGTTGTAACCTTCTCTTAAAGCAGCTGAAAGACCAGAATAATTTTCCTTTGATAAAGGGTTTCTGTTTCTGAACCATGAAAAAAATTCTGCCTCTTTCTCAAGCTTGACTTAGATTTTGGGGACTTATACTGAGCACGGGACAGTAAATAAAAAGTTCTATGTCAGTTTATATTCATGTTGACACGTGTTGGCATGATATAGATATGTTTAAATACAAGTTCTACTTTCTTACAGGGAACACCAGATAGCCCAATGACAGCCTGTTCAGCTCTGTAGTGTTAGAACTGATTTCATATCTGACATAAAAGAACAGTTTGAGCTTAATCAAAATTAAACACAGTTCTTTAATTTCTTGCTGCTGTTGCTACAAGTATAAGTGATGACAAATTTTTTTTTTTAAATACGGATGAACTTAAGCCACAACTGAACCCTGAGCTGCAGACTCAACTTCCTCAATCTCATGTGTTGGGACTTGTTCTTTGAGCACAAATAAATTTATTCCAGATATGAATATGGAAATGCACAAAGTGCATCAGGATTTATGTTTCTGGCTAAAAATAAAAGTAATCTTACAGTTAAAGACACCAGTTTCCACCTCTGTTTATCTTTGCGTTTCTTGTTTATTGTTCCTTCTCACAAGACTTTGCACCCTGGACAGTGCTAACTTTTAGTAGTTATGTTTTTTAGTATTTTCTTTTTGGTCTTGGGACTGTTTTACCATTTGATTACATTTCATCAAGGAAATTGTGCTGGGTATATTTTTTAGTGAAAACAACTTGCCAAGATGCAGAGGGAGAATTTCTTTGATGAGAATTCTTTGAGCAGGATACAAAGAAAAAGAATATTTGGAGGTCTTTGGTGCTTGGGGAGATGCACGTTTTTCATAAAATTAATTGATCCCAGTCTGTCAAAGGCTTTTATCATGCTAGAATAGTATATAAGAAAATCCAGATGATACAATGCAGCGTTACATTATGCTTGGTAGGATCCTGGATCCTTGGGGAGCTTGTATACCCTCACTCAGTCCCTTCTGACTTTCAAAAAGCACTGAAGATGCTCTGAGTCCTTCCTGGGACAGTCAGACTCTCCCAGGATGAGAGAGGAATACCCATAAGCCCTCTGCAAGGGTAGTGTCACCTTCCTATGCAAAAACAACCTTTGGAACAAATTCAATTTTTTACAGTTGGTAGCTGAAAAGCCATGTCTCATGGAAAACTATAGATCCTCCAGTGTTATTAATATCCTGCCTTTGGGACTTAGACATGTTGACCTCTATTCTCAAAATGTATCTTTGAGTGCTGGAAGTATGTCATAAAGAAAATAAGGCAAATACCTTTGCACAATTATTGTATCTGAGGGAAGAGGGATAATTCAGACATTCAAAATAATTTCCAGAGCCAGGTGCACTGTGTAGTATCAAAACATTGAAGTTTTTAGTTCTTAAAAAGATAGTGACAAATTTCATGACCACTGACCTCTGTTTCGGGAAGAAGCTGCTGATACCTTTTATCTGTCTTTCTAATTTTTTTTTTCTCCTACTGCCCAGTGTTAAAATGCACCAGTCTTTCAAAAGCTCGTTCAACATCAGACCTCTTCAAAGATTTCTCAGGCTGGAAACCCAAAATAGGAACCCTGGGCAAGCTTAAAATACACAATGCATTGCAAGCAAATTTAGAAGTGAAATATGAGTTGAAAACAGGATGTGCATTGAGATTTCTGCCATATAACACCAGAAACTTTATTGCAGTGGCAGTGCTGCAGTAGCCCTTCATCTGTGGTTTCAGCCCAGTGTATGTGGGTGTGCACAAAGCACTGCATGCTGCACCAGGGGCAGTTTCTCTGTGGCTAGAAGTGCTCTTTGCTTGCGTGTGCTCTGTTAGATGATGCAATTGCTGCTTTACTGCCTTTCCAGCACAGGGGTGCTGCATGTGGTGCTCTGGAAAGCAGTCCTGTGCCACCGGGAAGGCTCAAACACCCAACAAAATTGCAAAGCTGACAAGGAAGAGGAAAATTTTCTTAGGTACCTAGTAGGGTCTGAATGGAGTTAATACAACTCAAGATGTCACTGAAAGTTGCTGGACTGGGCCATGGACTGGGATTTTTTCTACAATGCTCAAAAAACCCTGTTCTCACCTTCCTATCTGTGGCTATTCCGGGGTCAGTGGGGTTGCTGTGCATCTAGAAAGAGTATTTGCCTTCCACCTGTGCATCAGATATCGAAAGGGAGTTCTTAGTATATCTAATGCTTAGGGACATAAGAGCAAATGCTTCCCCTGCAGGATCAGCAGCCAAAGCTCCCTCAAATGGAAGGCAGTTTTCCATGAACATGTAAGTCTAGAATACTCAGATTGCAGAAAAATGCAGAATTGTGTCTGTGGAAAAGAAAAGAATATACAAACAAAAGAATATACAGCATTTTGAGGCGAAGCCCTGAGCTATCAGTGATTTTCTCTGTGCCAAGGATGTGGTATTTGCTGTGTCTGGCATGTGCAGCTCCCCAGAAAATATGAAACATGGCTCTGTTCCTTTTCCCCCTTTTTCATACTCTCAGTGTCTCACACAGATGCACTTTGACTGCAGGCCCTCTAATAATAGGGATAGTGGAAAGAGGGGTTTATTTTTTTTATTTTTTAAATACAATGTTTACACTGATTGGAAAGGGCTAGATCAAGCTCTGCTAAGGGGAAAAATGACCCAAAGTATGGCAGGGTTAATAACTAGAAAGCTTTAAAGTCATGAGCGCCGTGTTCTGCAAGATTTGGTGGTGCTGCAGGTGGGTGGTATGTGTGGAAAGTATGAAAGGTGACAGCTGGACAGTAAATTCATGCAGCTGAGGAGTTTCTTTGTTTTATGCTTGAATAGCATTTGGCTCAGTGGCATTTTGGTCTGTGACTGGACTCATCATACAAATAAATGGACTGTTTTCTTTTTGGCCCTGAAGGGAACAGGCATGTGTTTGTGCTGCATATATTATCTGAGCAGATTCAGACCCAGCATCACACTGTCACATCCAGGACAACTTCAGGTCAGAGCAGGGTTTCAACCAGCTCCCTCCAAGTTGTTTTTGGTGACTTTGTGATCTAGCTGTGTTTTGATGCCCAGGGATATGGGAGCCAGCTGGCAAAGGTCCTCATTCACAGCCTCTCAAAATCTATTTTTTGGGCTTCAGTGAAATTTGAATTAAGGTTTTTAGGCTGAAGTTCCCATCGCTTGGTGCCAGTAATTGGGTCAGTTACTCCAAAGTGTTCAGCACTTATGATTGTTGTAAGAGCCTTCATAGTCATATTTTCCAGAGAGCCCAAATACCTGTTATGTTCAAGCTATAGAAAGACCAGTCATGAATATGCTGTTTGCATCTAGGGGATGCAGCATTCTTAATTGTTCGTGCTCCACATATGCTCCAGAAAATAGTGATAATGATAAAGTGTTCTGTGGTACTGATAAATACTGCTTTCACATACACAGCCTCAATAGACCTGATACATTTCTCAGGAGAGCAGAAACAATAACAGTAGTTACATATACTGAATTTTCTTTCCTAGTCCCTACCTGTTTGCTGTTAATAAACAGAAAGCTACCAATTTCCTTTCCATGCTGGCATGCTAGAAATTAATGGAGTAAATGCACATGCTGTTTTACTTTGCCAGAGACTGGCTTATACAACAGATTTTTACTCTGTAAGACAGATTTTGCTGTATTTGTGCTTTTTTCATCTCCCCCTGAGGAGTATTAACTCAAAGCAATCACAAGACACCCAACCTTGCCTGCTGCTTCTTGAACTGCTGTATCCTCTTCTTTGCTTCTTGCTTCTCTATTTGAAGCTTTTTTTACTCATTTTTTTCTTGATGAGGAAAGAGCAGCAACCAAAAAGCATAAACGGTGTCTCCTTTCCTAAAATAATAACTCTCTGATGTGAGAAAAAACCCACATAGAACATTTCTGTTCTCACAGAATTTACTTTCATCAACTGTGTTCTTTCTACCCAAATGAAGATAGGTAGAGTGCTCTGTGAAGTACAGTATTGGAAAAGGAAGACGTGTACACGCTTGGAAAATGCTGAGCTGCTTGTGAAGCTATAGACACTGCATGTTTATGACTTGGTTTTCTAAGCAATCTCCAGAGCTTGAACGGATTACAGTGGTATTTTAACAAGGCTGCTGGCATCCATCACCAGCTTTCACTTACTGAGAAAGCTAAAAGATGGAAGAATGCAATTATTTCCACATAAGCTAAGTGCTAGTGGCTGATTGTCACGAGAACTTGGATGCTTTAAACTTCTTCGTCTTCTGAAGACAAACAGGTAAGTCTCACAGGCTTCTCTTCCAGTGCTGGTTTTGGTGAGGGAGCAGGGGCTTGCAGGGGACCGGTGTCAAAGGGAAACGTGTTCGATATGAAGGCAAACTGTTTGTCTCTAGATTTTAAACTTGCAGTATTGTACATTGTTGTTTTCTGTCTGTCAGGTTACAAATCCATTACCTATACAATAGCTATTATTTCTTTCTCTAGCCAAGATGTGAATCTCACTCCAAAATTAATCCCTAACTTTTATTCTTTTAATACTATTGGAAGAGAATGTGGATATCAATCATCTGTGTATACTGAAATGTCCGTTTCTAAGTCTCTTTCAGTCGTCCTATAATTACTTCTAGATTGATTACTCTGGTTAAAATAATGTTATTTCTTATTAAAAAAAAAAAATGTATAGGATTGTGCTTTCTAAAGACAATTTTTGTTGAACAGTTTTTCCCTGAAAACAGGATTTCCTGAACTGAGATCTTACTTTTCAGATGAGGTCTGCATTATTGTAGAAATACTGTGGTAAACAACGGGTTTCCTAGCTTACAAGTGGGAATCTAACAACATCAAAAATAGATATTTCTTTCCCTTTCACCCTTGAAAGAACACTTATTCTCTTTGAGTAATGGCACTTCTGTGCCTCTAGAGGTGAGGCTTCCTATTTGAAGACTTTTAACATAAAAGCCCTTATTACCATTTAAGAAAAAAAACCAAAAACCTTTGGCCATAAATAGGCTTTTTCTTAATTAAGTTTTTTCATGTCCTCTGAGAACATTTGCTACGTTATATATTATTAGGATTGAAGGGCAAAATTTTACACGATTCTCTAAGATTTTTGTTTACAAGAATGACTGTCAGAGAAGGAAGTATTTTGAGTTAAAAATAAATATTAATACTTCTTGTTTGCTTGGTTTAAAATATGGTTGTTTACTGAAAGAATTAATTTAAGCTCCATTTCCAATCTGGCTATGATAATTGAAACAAATCCTGCTGGCAGACACAATTATAAATAAACTTCTAAGAATAATTAGAAGTGTAATTAACAGAAGACTGAGTTATTATCACTTTCTCCTCCTTATAATAATTCTGCATAAAAACATGAGAAATGGCTCTCATTAAAATCTCACAGCAGAGAAATCCACAGAAGGGAGTGAGACATTAAAACAAAGCATTCAAGATATGCAAATACTGTGATTAATTAATTAAACAGACACCAGCTCCAAGGAAAAGCCTGAGATCAATTGGGATATTTCAGAAATAGATATATCATAAAGAGTTAACATGTTCAGGCTGGTTTTGATTTATCTTGCTTTGCTGGCTTTTTTTTTTTTTAAGAGGCGATATCTCGGAGTACCTTGTGGATCTATATTTGTGTATTTTGCTGGTATCTTTAAGCTCTGTGGAGTCCTTCTGAATACCAGGATGAATACCTTATTCATCAGTAAAGCTTTCAAAATACCAATAAATGGAGAGACTGTTTAGGAAGGACTTAAAAGAGCCGGGCAGAGGATTGCTGATGGAGATTTTCCCCCTACCAGCTAAGGGGCATTCTCTGTTAAACTTGAGAGACTTTCTGAGCTGTTCCCAGTGACTTTCGCCAGAAAGATGCTTACAAAGACACCTCTGCTAGTGGCAAAAAGAAAGCCAAACCAGCTGCTGAGTCTTTTGTGAAGCAAAGAAGGAAATTTGAGTGGTTTTACCAGTCAGAATACTGATGTTCTGGAGATCAGCTGTATTCAGAATAGAAATGCCAGCAGTTACTTAAATCTGGTTTCTGTTAAATTCCTCGAGGTGCATTTATTCAAATACTGTGCATTATCATGACAACACCCATACCGTATATTTTGGAGTGTTGAATAATATTTAGGACTACTTTGGCTGCTATGCAATTTTAATTCTAGCAACATCCTGTGTAGTAATTAAGAGGTTTAGGTGAGAATCATATAAATATTCAGGTTATTTTACTTTTCTTAATGCTTGGAAGTTAACCCAGGAAAGGAAACCTCCACCTCTTTTACTAAAGAGAAAAAAAAAAATAAACCCAAACAATAAAAGAGAGAAGAAAGGGGGAAAAAGAAGGAAAAAAAAGAGGGGAGAGAGAGAGAAATTTTTGTTCTGTGGTATTAAATAGTAATGTCATGTAATACACACCCAAGAGCTTAATAGAACTGTAGTAGGACTAATTTAGCCTATGTCTGTCTAATCCTTCATTAGCATACTATTATTTTTTTGCCCAGTGGGTATATTGCCTGTTGAGAAATAATGTGAATATTTATTCAGCAGTAATAACTGTTGCTGCTTGGGAGCTTTTTTTGCCACATGTGAACATGCTTATCTAGAAAAGAATTTCAGGCAGATGATCACCCTTGGGATTCAATGAATTCATGCGTTGCATGTCCTATCTTACTACACGGCTGTACAGCAAGATTACTGTTTTTCTAATGAGATTCCACTTTGAACACAGACCCTGCAATCACATCATTGCCTCTCAGAAAAGAGTACTTGTCTTCTGGAGTGCTTCAGTGTAAGCACAGAACTAGTCTATTTCAGCAGCATTAGAGGGGCAAGTCTGCCTCTCTTTGGTGCAACAGGCTAAGCAGTTTCTGTCTGAGACAGGAGGAGTCTCTGAAGAACACAGCTCAGTCATCTTTCCATAAAAATCAGGTAGCATTTTGCTACCTATTTCAGAGTATTAGGACAAAATTCTCTGTTTTGACATAAGCAGTTTCTGTCTGAGACAGGAGGAGTCTCTGAAGAACACAGCTCAGTCATCTTTCCATAAAAATCAGGTAGCATTTTGCTACCTATTTCAGAGTATTAGGACAAAATTCTCTGTTTTGACATAAGCAGTTTCTGTCTGAGACAGGAGGAGTCTCTGAAGAACACAGCTCAGTCATCTTTCCATAAAAATCAGGTAGCATTTTGCTACCTATTTCAGAGTATTAGGACAAAATTCTCTATTTTGACATCTAACTTGTGTTCACTATCAATGACTTCCCCCAAAAATACAACTGCCACTGCATATTGCATATACAAAATGGAAGTCTAGATCAAGATATCAATTTTTAAATTGATTGAAACCATTCATTTGTATTTAATTTGTATCCTAAGAAGTTAATTTCAAAACAGGTTTTCTTTCTCTGAAGAAAAAAAGATGCTTAGTGTATATATTTTCTGCAGTGAAAATGGCTGTGCTACTAGCCAGGTAGTCACATTTTTGTGCATACATTTTTGATACAGCTGTATTGAAATGATATTTTTAGTGCTAGGGAGATGTTAGGAAACAGTGTTATATTGCTGGTATGTAACAAATTTAAACTGAAGCTATGTGAACATAGCTTCATAGTTTGTAACAAATTTAAACTGAAGCTATTTTTTGCTCTTCAATGAGCAAAAAATTAGTACTGCAATCAATTGTACTGGCTATACTGATGTAAATTAAGGGTAATTTCATTGAAACAGTGAATGCAAGAGGTTTCCTTTTCCATAAATGAAATACAAGTCAGATCCACTAATATTTGTTTCAGTCTAACTTGGGAAAGTATGAACAAACCCAACAATTACCAAACACAGGCTTTTACCTTTAATCATTCTTTAGTCAGATGGCAGTCAAGTTGTAGTGAAGCAGCATTTATTTAGAAAGAAAGATAATAACATATCTTAAATGTTTTTCATTTTACTGACTTTACTTACCATTTACTTGTCATGTGATATTTTCTTGGTGTTGCAAGTTTTTGTCAACTATGGTGTCCTGGTCGGATCTGCATTGATGGAAACCAGAAAAGAGCCCAGTTGCCATGTAGGATATGGAAAATAATTATTACAATAATATTATATTTAAAATTAAAATGTTAAAAATAGAGTTTAGGGATGCTAAATATTCTGCGGATAGATGGAACTATGTGTACATCCCCTGTCATGCTTTGAATTTTTTTTTTACAAAGGTCTATTGCTTATGGTTAGATTTTTCAATTAATTGCTGATAATCTGGAAATGCACTCACTGAGGCTCAGACTCTCCTGCATGTATTATGGCATTTAAACTAAAAAGGCAAGAAATCAATTCAGTTGTTTGTGCTGTAATTGACTGAATAGCAAATGTGACACAGGATACTGAAAGGTCAAAGTGAGGAACATACGCAGAACACTTACTTGCAAATAATTTTCAGAAGTTTTTAATCAATATTTGGTTAATTACTGAATTATACCTTTTATTTCATATGTTAAATAATTTTGAGGATCTGGGCACACCTTTGTATTTCTAATTAAATTACTGTATCTTTTACATACAATACTGCATATAAAAAAATCTAATTCACTTCTCAAATCACAGGTACTGGAAAAGATCTGTGGCTTGTAAGGAATTAAGTGATGGTCTTTATATAATTATGCTGTGATTGTGATGAAGGCTAGTGTTTTGGGAAGCAAGCTGTTTCATCTGCTTTCAGTGCCTGGACCATGCTGTGGCAGGCAGCTGGGGAGGAAGTTTCCCATGTCACTTGGTGCCCTCTGCACTGTGCTGTGGGAAGGCACCTGCTGCTGACAGGCACTGCAGAAGTGGTCTGAGGGCACAAGGAGCAAGGCTGGTGCACCTCTGCTTCCAGCACTCTGGTCTTCCCTGCTTCTGGCTTGCAGGGAGATTCCCGAGAGATTTTTCTGGTTCAAATTTTTGAATGTCTAACAGTCTGTGCCCCCATCTTCCAAGTCGCCAGGGGCCTCTGCTTTGCTTCAGGTTAGAGGAGAGTTGCCCAGCACGGTGAGGAGCCCATCCACCCTGCCTGCCGTCTGTGGCTGCAGAACAGGCATCCACTCTCCCACACAAAGGCGCTGCTTCCCTGGCCTTGGCCACCACTTTGTGCTTGCTGCAGCACCCACTTGCCTTTTTCAAATGCCATCTTTCCACTTGGCCCTTACCTACACTCTGGACTAGAACATATTGACAGAAGTGTCTTTTTTCTTCCCATTTGTCTCCCTGGGGACTTTCTCTCACTATCAGGTCGTGGCAATACAGTCTAAGATCAGAAATGGCCTTCTGCCCAACCTGGTGCCATGGCTTGTTTCATGTCCCTGTTGTTTTGGTGCCCAAGGTCCTGTAGTAAGGGGCACCAGGCAGGGTGCTGCCAGGTTTTGATGGTTCACTGCTGTACCATTCCCTCAGGGAATTGGGCTGACTGTGTCCTAGCTTGCTCTGGTCCTTAGGCTCACAGGACACCTATTTTCTCAAAGAGGATAATGCTACTTTTGAAAGGATATAAAAGTGGGAAGAGAAAATAAACATAGAAAATGGAACAGGAATAGAACTATACATTAGTCAGCCTTTTCAATGAATAATAAAAAGCATTTATATGAGATTAAATTCAAGTCTTGTGTAAGTGAAAGAGAGATACTGAACTTGCTTTATGTAAGAGACTGAATTTTATCTGAGCAGATTTGAATTTTCTGAAAAAAAAGGTTAAAAAGTTGCACAAATGTTGACATCTCCACACCTACCTCTCCTAAATTATTTTAATAATCTGGTAGCTCCTTCTTACAGGCTAGTTTGCTTTCGTTTTGAAATCACCTGTTGTCGACTTGCTTTCTTTCTACAGTTGTTTTGTTTTATTGTTTTACCCTTCAACTGCCCTTCCCTAAAACTTCTGATATTTTCTCCACTACAGAGAACTTCAACACTGTTTGATATTCTGCCTTGTAAAAATGAAGTACAAAACAAAGCACATTAAAATATTAATACTTTGTTGTCACACTTTTTAAAGATTGTACTGCTGGGGATAAAAACAGGCACCAGCATGAATGTAAAGGAGCAATAGTGGAAAGATAAAACAACTACAACTTATCATGCTGAAAGAAATCTTTCTTTACTATGTGTATGGTGAAATACATTAATATAGACTTAATAATTCCTTTGCAAGAATTTGTGAAATCTCTCCACCTCTCTTTGTTCCCTTAGTCTAAATGTTCCCATATTTCTCTGTATTTGGGGGATTAAGAATTCCAGTATATGCTCATATCAATAAACATATTGGATGAATATGTTTTGCAATCTGTTTCATACAGCACCTCTGCTAACAGGATCTAATGGTTCTTTCTGAGCTTTGAATATATGTGAAGCATCTGGCTTTGGCAACAAAATCAGGCTAAACTGTAGATCTTTCTTTATAAAGCATAAAAGCAGAGTGTGGTTCAGCTAAGCTACTGTCATAAATGTGACTCTCTTCCTTAAGATAGCCTGTCACCTTTTCACAAAGACCTGGTCTTTGCCATTTAGATAGGGCTGACTAGATAGAGGTTGGAGTTTCTCAAGGGGAGAATTAGATAATTCTGCTGTGTGACTGCAAGCTAAGGCAGTTCTTAGGGCCTTGCCCTTTAACTTATCCTATCACTATAACAGAATAAAGAGCTGATGTAGCTCAGATCTTTGACGGTAATCATGCATGAGCAGTTTGGCCAAGATCTAGTGTTGCACTTACTGCCAGGTCACACGGAGAGGAATCTTGAGGTCTTTTCATTTCTTACATCTTACCTGTCCAACAGAAAGACAGCTTAGTCAGTGCTGAACAAATGCCATGATCTGACTAAAGATTTATACACCCCAAGAGAAATGTCCTTTTTCAGACACTGTGGTGTTTTGGGGGGTTCTTTCAGACTGTAGAGCCACAGAAGTCAGTGGAAGCCCTGCCACAAATTGCAGGGGTCAGGCCCTGCTCAGGGTCCATCCCCTTGGCATCCACCCTGCAAAAATCCTCTTTGTTACTCCTACCGAGCCATCAGTCAAGGCACTGTAGGAGAAACCCCTTTGAGCCAGCTCCAGCTACTCAGTTATCCCTTCTCTTTTGTGGATCAAAACTAAATGGTCTTTGCTGCTTCACTCTTCCATGAAACTTAAATGTATCAGTTGAAGCAATTAAATAGTTTTGTCAGAGAGATCCATTTTGCAGTCTCATAAACAAAGTGTCAAAGACACCTAGGCAATTCCTCTGCATGGTGGTTCTGGTTTAGAGTGCACCCTTTCAGCCAGACAAGTGTCTGCTCTGTCTGAAGTTCAACATGATAGAGAGGCCAGGAAAAAGCAATAGCTGCCGTTATTGCAGGGACTGAGCTTAAGTGGCCAAATGTTCAATTAGAAACATATAGGATTGGAGAAAATGGCATGAAGCTGTGTCAGATGAGGTTTAAACTGGATATTAGGAAGAAGTTCTTCACCCAGAGGGTGGTTGGGTACTGGAACAGGCTCCCCAGAAAAGTGGTCACAGCATCAGCCTGACGGAATTCAAGAAACATTTGGACAAACTTCTCAGGCACATGTTGGGATTCTTGGGGATCTCTTTTGCAGGGCCAGGAGCTGGATTGTCATGATCCCTGTGTGTCCCTTCCTATTCAGGATGTTCTATGTTTTTGTGATAACTGTGAGACTTTTTCCTCGTTTTAACATCTTGCAGATGATCTTTGCTTTTCAGAAGGCGGCTGCACCACCCTGATTCACCTACCTGTAAATATAGCTGGTTTGGTTTCCTGTGGCTACCAGCCTCGCTGGCCCAGGCACCCCAAGCAGGGTGGCAGAGGGGTGTTGCTGTCAGTGTGAAGTCGGGCTTCTCTCCTGAGTCCTGCCAGTGCAGCACAGGCTGGAGGAGCATCCCACCCCTTCTCCCCGCTGCACTGCTAGGGGCTTCTTCCTTTTTATTGCAAAAGCTTCCCTGCAGGGCGGCTAAGGACATCCGGGTAGGGTGACTGATCCCTGGAGGAGGAGAGAGGAGGGGAGACCATCCTCTCTCTCTGTTACTGCTGCTGAAGCTGTGCTGGAACCGGAGCCGTCGATGTGGCTCCCCAGAGTTAGTTGCTCAGCAACCAGGATCAATTAATATGCTTTGCAGAAAGTGCAGGGGAAGCCCGAGCTGCTGTCAGCGAGCAGGCAGGAGGCTGAGTGTGATTCAGGATCCCACTCCTGCCTGACACCCATTTGGTCCCACCCCATCTTCTCCAAACACTCCGTTAGCCACCGTTCTTTTCCCCTTTTTCCTTCCCTACGGTACTTAATCCGTGTGCCCCCAGATTCTTCAGGCAAAATACCTCGTTGCTCGAGAAGCCTCCTGCTTCAAGGGTTTTGCTTTTAGATCTGATTTATATTTTCGGGTTATTTGTCAGACCTTCTCCAACACTTTTCTAAAAATTCTAATATTCATGTTCTTTGAGAAAAGAAAGGGATAGCTGGTGTTCTTGCTAGATGGTCTTAAAGATGCCTCAGGATGAAAAGGGTTGTTTGGTAGTAAACAGTTGAGCAGCAGCAATGAAAATGCCTCATGTGTAAATTGGGAAAGTTTTTGCCTCTTCCTTTATTACAAATTATCAGCACTGCATATATGAGACCAAAGAGGTAGTACTGATTGTTGTGAAACACCTAGATAATAGGGTAAATGAGGGGGTGTTATGGGATTTTTGTATCTTCTCCTTTTCAGTATAGTAATTTCAGGGCTTTGGTAAGGTATTCTTTTCTTTTTTCTTTCTTTCTTTGATTTTCTTTGGAGTCCCTCTGATGACACCGCGAATCTGGGAATGAAGAACTTCTTAGAGCTGATTGGAAATGGCATTTCGGAGCTGAAACTTAACTGGAGGAAATATATCTCCTGAAGAAGAAAATATAATGCTCTGTAAGGATCTGTCTTCTGGTGAAAAATTCAAGCCTAGAGAAAACTTGTCCGCTTTGTTAGGAAGAATGGGTTGGACAATTTTCTTCAATTCCAAAGGATATCTGAATGCCATGCTGAGCTTAATCTCTGCAGCATGCTCTGTGCTTCTCATCTCTTCCTGATGCGCTGCATGGTAAGGCCTTTTTCCTTCCTTTGAATAATAACCATCTTTCTGATATGGTGAGAGGTATATAGCAATAGCAATAGTGAAATGAAAATTGAAAAAATGTAGAAAGGTTACAAAGAATGTTTGTTTGCATGGTTGTTTTCAGGAGCAAGTGTCCTGATTACTGCAGCAGCTTTGTAAGATAATTTCTGTCTTTCTCCCTCGCTTTGTGACAGTGTGTGTGTGTGTGTGTGTGTGTGTGTGTGCCTGCTTGTGTGCACCTGTACTGTCATTTGCACTTGGACAGCTGGAACATCTGCAGAAATATGTATTGTACATATTTCCATGCCAAGGAGTATGTTTAGGAATTTGCTCTAACATTTCTCTCTCTTTTTCCCTTCCTCCCTCCCTCCATTCCCCTCCTCCTGCCTCCTCTTTCTCTTGCTCTGTTTCTCTGGGGTCATGGTTCTATACCTTCCCTGCACCTCTGTCGTGCACTGACCACTAGAAGGCAAAAATGGGAGGTAAAAGAAATCCTATATCAATGCAAGAATGGTCCTGAATGATATTATTTTAGTAAATGAAATCTACAGAAAGGTTTTGAATGTCTGCAGTACTGGCAGGTACAAAAGATTTATTCTGTTTTGTTTCCATGGGAAACAACTATCAAGTGCAGACTTGGATGCTGTATTTTAGAAACAGTGGGAGACAGATTCTCTTACACGTCAGAAAGCCAAAAATGACCACTGTGAATTATTACCCAGGTCATAAAATAAACAAATCCAGTATGGGATGTTCTCATATCGAGTAATTTTTGCTATGTATTAGAGGAGTGTTGAGAATTATTAGAAATATCTTCAGTGGGCACTGCAAGATATTTTTTGCTAACAGCTGTAATGTGATTTCATCCTCCTGGATGGAAGGTGCTAGAGGAGTGCAAGAAGATGTTATTAACTACCTGACTTACAAATACTTCGGGTCACTGTCAAGAAATTGCCAAGCGGATCAGGAATTACTGAGTTGAATGTACTGAGTTGGAAGAAGAGATTTCTTTTCCAGGAAGACTGGTTTATTTGAGTCTCTGTTTCAGAAATTAGGGTCGAACTAAAAGGTGATATATTGGTGATGTGAAACACACGTATTTTCTTACACCTCCTGGTTAATCACTGAGCTTGGAAGGGAAAAAGTTAAATGGTTCTTGAGTAAACTGTGGTAAGGGCCTGCCTCCACTCTGAGGGCAACCCCTTGAAACCTGACTGCTTTGGATGGAGCTGGAAAAAGATCAGGAACAGGTTTGTGTGGCAGCTGTCATGGACTGCACAGCTGAGTATGGAGATGACAGGCTCCTGGCAGCAGGTTTTCAGGGTGGGAAGGATGAATAAAGTGAAAGCAAAAAAATCAGGCTAAAGCAGGACTCATGAACAAGAATCAGAGCTTAAATACTATTCAAAAGATGTAATTTTGTGCTAGTTCCCAATAAATTTCCTCCTTGTATGATGAAGGACTCCATAAAGCAGTTTTTAAAGGGAGAATAGTAATGCAACTTCTTCAAATCACTGCATCAGGAGGAAGCACAGATGAAAAAACACATTGTAGTGTGATAATATTTCAGTAGACTTCAGAGGAGTCAGCCTTGATTTTAGCAGTAAAGGTTCAAAACACATATACCTGTGCATTGAAGCAGAATTTTTGTGTATTTTACTATCTAAAATGTGTGACTAGTGTAAGAACCATTGAGCAAAACTGAGGAAGAACAACACAACCCATAAATATCATCTTCACTGTCAGAAAGAATCCCTTATTTGTGGAAGCCATCCTCTCAACTCTCTATGTGAACAAGGACTGTATCCTAAATTCAAGTTGCCCATTGCAAACATCTCCTCACATCAGCAGTTCTATGTCAATCTGTGGGACAGCTTGAGTGAAGGTTATTGTTTAGCCCCAGCTGGCAACTAAACACCACAGGGCTGATCGCTCACTCCCCCATGGTGGGATGGGAGACAACCAGAAAAGTAAAAGTGAGAAAACTCATGGGTGAGACAAAGACTTTTTAATAGGTAATGCAAAAGCCACACTCACTCAAGAAGAGCAAAACAAAGAGTTCATTCACCACTTCCCATGGCAGGTGTTCAGCCATCTCTGGGAAAGCTGGGCTCCACTGTGTGTAACCATTGCTTGGGAAGAAAATGCTATGATTTTGAACATTCCTTCTCTCCTTTTCCTTTGTCTTTCCCCTGTTTTATATGGTGTTCTACATATTTGATATGACACCACATAGTACAGAATATCCCTTGGGTGTGTTTGTGCCCCAGCTGTGTTCCCCCTCAGTTCCTTGTGCACCCCCAGCGCACTCTCTGGTGGTGTGGGATGAGAGCCAGCAAAGGCCTTGGTGCTGTGGAAGCTCTGCTCAGCAAGACCTAAAACATCTCTGTACTGTAAATACTGTTTCTAGCACCAAACATAGCCTCAAAGTAATTAATAGAAATAAAATTAACTCTATCCCAGCTAAACCCAGCACATTCTCTATTCCTTATTATATACCATTTACATTATGCTCAGGTCCTACACTATCCAGTTCATCCTCATTAACCAATCCCCCGTTTCCATATTTATGTATAACATACAGATATCTTTCCCTTAGTCTATGGAGCACCCTTGTAAAATGTCTAGAAATGTTCACAAAATGTCCATTGAGATAATTTATTCCACAACTTTGGGCTCCATCTCTTACTGTCGTCACTCACAATGGGAGAGGTCAAAATTAGCACGGTGAGTAAGAACTACTCATGTGAATAAATTCTGAAGATTTTATAAGACCAGGCTCTTTGATTGTCATGGCAACAGATTTATTAGGCTTCGGGCATAATCTGGATTTCCCTTCTAAACAAAATCATTTTTATTTTTACCTATGTGAATCTTTTGCCTTGTAATTAGAGCAAGAAAAATAGGTTAATTACATTCTTAAAGATCATGCAACTATACAGATGCATCGTTAGTGAAAAATTATCAGAGTATGCAAAAATTTACCTTTATTAGTAAAATGCTTCTGAATCGAAGCAAAGTGTATTCTTATTGGAATCATTCATTGCCTTATTATTTTTCTGACGATATTAACATTGCTACTAAGTATGGCCAATTTTACCAGGAACACATCCTGGGTTCATTTGAAACATCACTGATCTTACAAAATACTCACTATCGTTAGGTTTAAGGATACTTACCCAGCATTTTACTACATTAAATATGTTCATTTTTTTAGTTGATACATGATGTTTAGCTCTTTAGTTGATCCAGGAACGTTTATCTTTACGGTATAGAAACACAATATGCAATCATAATTTTAGTAAACTTCCTACGGAATATAGATATATATTAAAATAGGAAGGATAAAATCATATGAATTTTATTTCTCTGTGCAATTTTGCATGCTTATAAATGTCTATATCATTAGGATATATATTACATAACAATTTAATTGTAATTTGTAATAAACAGTTCATTTTTGCACAGGGTTTTTTTTTTCCCACAAGGTTATGCATTATTGTAGAAAGAAAAATATTACAAAAAGCAAGCATGGCAGCTTAATGTGTATCCACTACACTAATGCAGTTATAGGTTCATTTGTTTATTTTATCCCTATAATATACATAGTGAAAATAGTGGATTCCTTTCTGAAGAGTGTGTTATTTTGAGAGAGAAGTGTTTACATGATACAGGGTGTTAATTGTCTTTAGCATGCATTTCTGTTAATGATTTGCTGTGACTTAAGACTCTTTAGTGACATTTAAAATAATTTAAAAACTTGCACAACAGCTGCATTTGGCTTTCTCTGTTAATTCTAAAGCAAGTAAAATCAGTTATTTCCTTTTCTTTTAGGATACTAGTCAATAAAGATTTGATGCTGCAAATACTTGTATTTTATTTCAGTCCACTGAACTGTTTCTTTAGATAAACAATGTGAGCTAAAGCTTGAACTATCTGCATTGTCAGGGAAGTTATACTGAGCAGTGGAAATATTTTACACACCTACAGAAACTATTTCTAGTCAAGAAAAATGTGGCACAGAAGCAGTTCCTGTACTCAGAATGCCTTGAGCTCTCTTGGTTCAAGATCCAGCAGAAACCTGATTTTTGAAAGGCCTGCAAAAAATCCAAAACAAAGCCCAAGTGAATCTTAAAGTTTTGTTATTTAAGTGTAAATGTCCATAGAAAGAATATTTCTTCGTCAAGTGATTTCTGTAGATCAGCATCTGTGTTTTTCATAAACCAGGATAAAAATTGTAATATTTTTTAAAAATGAAAAGTTCTAAAAATCAATATGTTTGGAAATACTGATAAGACTTCCATTTTAATCAGACTTCAATTTGTTACAAGAAATTGTACTGTTATCTGTTTATCTGTTTTCCTCAGTAAATTTTGCAACTTTTTTTTTTTTTTTTNAAAAAAACAACAGGGAAATATTTTGTTGTGATACTTTTCACTAGATCTTTTATAGCTGTCCCAATATTTGTTGGCTCTCACAAGTAAGTTCTTTAACTAGAAGCTTTCTGAAGGGTCATCTTTAGCACTACATATTGCATAGCCCCATATTACTGATACTGAGCAGTTCCCACCAGGTCTATGGTAGAACAGAATCTCTGATGGTGATTCCCTCCTTTAATTCTTCTTGTGTCTTCAGCAAAAAGAAGGCCTCTGTTTTTCTGAGTTTTACAGATACAGACATAGTACTTTTTACTACAAAAACCTTCAAGAGGCCTTCAAAAGGCATGCAGGCAAGAAATAGAATTAATCGAGTATTAATATCCTTATTAAATAGATAAGGAACTGAGGAACAAAGAAACTGCCCAAAGCTATACTGGCAAGGGAAGAGTTCGGAACTGAACCCAAATGTCCTTATTCTCAGTTCATCACTGTCCCTGCAAGGTTGCTCTTCATTTTGTTCATTTTTTTGCTTAATGACTTGCATTTGGACTTTTAAGTTAATACTAGCTGAAGTATCAAATGTGAAAGGGAATTACTGATGCATACTTCCTTTCCAGTCTGACACAGTTGTCCTGAAAATTCTTTTTTCTCTCCTGAGCCATTCTGTTTGAATGTAACCATTAATTATGTAATTGCTTTTCTACACAGGGGAAGTAGATCCTATATTAAACAGAAAATTACTAAATAGAAACATGCTAGACATGCCATACAGGTTCTGGGGGATGTACATATGTACCTGGTTATGATTTACGGGTTTAGAGACAGCTGTGGGGCTATATAATGGTTTTGAAGGCTCTTAGTAAATTAATCAAATTTCAACACAGAAAAAAATTCCAGTTAAAACATGAAAAGACTGATGATTTGCTATCCAGGATTGACACAGGTCATTATAAATCCAGCACTTGTGGGGAGAAGGGGTGAAAGAGAGAATATAAGACCTAACAGGGATTCTTATTAACCCTGGTATGCCTCCTCTGTCCAAGGTAATCTTTCAGTTTCATATCCTCTTTATGAAAAAGGAAAAGATGGTATGTATGGAAAGTACTTAGCTGCTAAAATTACACCTCAAGTTGGAGAAAAAAAGTCTGACTTGTTATCTTAATAAAAACTCAGAAAAATTTTGTACATGTCAAGAAGGAAAAATAGCTTTTTGCAAATGTGCCAGAGTTTTGGAGTCAGTTCCAAATTCCAGCAGAATATCCCACAAGCGTTAAGTGGTATCTGCCTTACTTTGTGCAGCTCCAGGCATTCCATGCCTCTGGATGCTGATAAGTACAATATTTACCCAATTACCCAACTACATATTAGTATAGAAGAGCATGAAAGTCTGATTAAAAAAAATAATTTGCTCAAAATCTTGGTTTTATTCCTGAGAAATGTTAAGAAGAGAACGTAAAATGGACCTTACAGCATCAAGTATGTGCTTTTATTTTTTCTAACATTCTTTTTTTTTTACTGGCTTATAATGGAAAAATGTTAGAAAATAATGCTTTTGTCAATACATACTCCATTATAGTAAGGAATTACACAACTTGTTTCAAAATAATGTTCTTCAGTGCACAGAGCTCAGGGCAGCCAGGAGGATCACCTGCAATCGAATTTCATCCACAGGGATGGTGCAGAGGGTCATCCTCAGCCTACCTCAGCTTTCCATTCTAAACTAGGCTTAATGTTATCTGTAAATATCATAAAAGAAGTTCTGAAAGTCTTTTCTAGCTAAGCTGGCAAGTTTTTCCTTGGAACATTGGATATTAGAATATATAAAATGTTTAAGTTCAAACACGTGTGGTGCTTAAGAACCTAACATATCACATGGCCTCTCCTTATTTTTTAAATCAGAGGGAGTATGGGATCCAAACACCTTTGGGGATCTGACCATGGGGTTTATAATATATGCCTATTTTCTACAACATTAATAGTCAGGAAAGTAAATCTAATTATTGTAGTTGAGTAATTACTGAACTTTGACAATTAAAGTACTTTTTTATTTGGCTAAGAAATATTGGAGAACACCTGAAGCCCATAAATAATGAAAAATAAATAATGAATTTCTTTCATTGTAAGAGCCCCAGAGGATATTAATACAGTCCATATTCTTAACTTCTGACTTCTGAAAATCTGAGATTAATAATTTTATTCATGTCTTTAGACACTGAAAAGCAACAATTTCTCCTCGGTGTGAAACAGTGATACATTTGACGAAAAAAAATAGGACTTTGACACATCCCAAAACATAGCAATACTGTCTATTGTAAGATATTACTGAATGACTAAGAATGCCAGAAACATTCCTTTAAGGAAGACAAGCCTAATGTTTGAAAACAAAACCATGTAACTTTTTGAATGGGAAAAGCTGATGACAAGCCTGTCTAAGAGCTGTGTGTTGGAATTCCTTTTTTTATCTTGAATCTAAACAAAACGCTGGGTAAAAGGGTTTTTGTTGAGGTTTTCACAGTAAATGTAACTTTTCACTGAATACTGTGAAGCACTACAAAATATTTAGCAGGAGAAGGAAGGGTTTCAGAAGGGCTTTTAAAGCATTACTGAAAGTGGCTCTTAATGTATGACCACAATGGGCCTTAGGATAGTATTGTTTCTGTGCTGCTGAACACAGTGCTTGTCCTCTATATGTATTAATGAAAGCTAGAAAACAAGCCTTATCCTATAAGGAAGAGTTTCAGTGATGTCATATCCATTTGCTTTGTGTTCCCGTGGCCTCATTCCATAGCAAATGCTTTATGCTGCACCAAAATGCTCTGAAGCCTGGCACAGCTGGATGAGTTCTGAAAACACTGCTGTGGAAGTGTATGACAATCTACACTCTACCTGCTCCTCTGGAGCCATTTTGAAGTATTATTGGCTCAGCATAAAGGTAATGACATCTTTGACATTACTTCATGTAATGCTTAGCGTGTTTGAATGTGTCATATCACTGGGAACACCCTGACTGTGTAATGTGGTGTACATCATTGCATGGTTTTAATGAAATAAGCACTTTAGAGGGGCTTGAGGAAGGGCTTGTCTATTACTTCTGTTCCTACTTGTTATCCCACAAATTCTGCATCTCTCTGTGTGCTTTCTAAAAAATTTTATGGGATGACTGTTCTCTTTCAGCCTAGTTGCTGCCCCCACCCTGAAAACCATGCAATGGACATTTAATGCTGAAGGGTCCAGAGTATCTGCTCCATTCCTCACTGAATTTCAGTAAACTAGTAAAAGACCACAAATCACATCTGCAATGTCTCAAAAGAGGAGAAAGATCAAAAGCATCACTAAAAACCCCCAGAAAACCATAAGTACACCATGTGTAATGGTACAGAGAGAATCCTGCAATGCTTTTGCTGAATGTTTCTCCAAATCCATTTGTGACCTGTCATCCAGCTTTCAGCAGATGAGTACATGAAGAAGGCACACCAAATGGGCATCATAGGGATTTCAATATCAGGAACACTAATGTTCCCTATCTCACAAACTCTTCCTACCCACAGCCCTTTGCTGCAGCCTCACATGGAGGTACAGCATCTCCCTGCAGAAATCAAGTTGCATGTGAAGAGGGAAACAACCTTTCTTAGTCCCTCCAGGTTAAGCATGTGAATAGCACAGTGTGAATAGGATGCAAACAGACAGCATCAATAAGCAATTTCCTTCATAAAACAGAGACCTTCCGTTAAAATCAGTTAAAAATTTTTACCAAATTACAACACATGAATTACTGTATATCTAAAGAATCAGGTGTCCTGCTCTCCTTGCCCACATGTCTCTAGCAGATGCCTGTATGGATTCCTCTTATTCCTCTTCCCTTGATCCTTTTTGTATCTATCCCAGTCCACGTGGACACACATGGCTAAACCCCATGATGGTGCATCTGGGTACACCCATGCATTGCATGTGGGTATAAACCAATATTCTCACCTACAGTGCACACATGCACATGTCCCTCCTGTGAGGGGTCACACTTGTGGGATCACACCCTGTCCTGCCTCACCAGGGACCTGATCTCCCACTCCCCTGGGAGTCCTACAGACAGCTCCTCAGCCCTCAGTGATACTGCAAAGATCAGACCTCTCAGCTGCATAAACGTGTGCACAAATCATATCTCTCAGGAAATGAAAAAAAACAGCCAGCACGGCCTCATGGGCCACTTTAGGTCTCTGAGCTCTGTCAGTATGATCTTGTGGGCCTTATACATCACAGATCCTCCCTGCTCCTCAATGCGAAGCCCAAGGTCTGTGCTCAGAATTCAGTTTTCACTCATATGATGACTGCTACTAATTTTATAAAACGATCCCATTGAGATGAGCTGAGATGCTTTGGGAAGCTCTTTGGGTAGGGAAATTGCAACCAGGTAGGACTTTTCCACTTCAGCTGCTTGGTTTGCTTTACGCTTTGGGTGTGAAACACAGCACTTTGCACATGAACGCGCCCGTGTCCTCAGTCCGGGGTGAGAGCTACCATCCTGCTTGTGATTGTCACAGCTGGTGTGAACTGAACATGAGCCAGGATAGAGCACTTAAGAAAGTCCCCACAGCCCCCGTTCCCCACAAACACAAGAGGCTGGGCCAAAGCTGCTATCTGCTTCACACTTCTTTTTCTCCTGGTCTGGAGGTATGAAGTCCCATCCTCCTTGCTTTTACAAGATGTAAAGATGCTGATCCTCCTGGAAATCAGGTTACAATCACTGTGGGAGACAGCTTCCAGATCTGTTTGTCAGGACTACTGAACCTTGCTTGTGTGTCCCAAGGTGAGGATTAATCTGTTAATGTTTGTAAAAAGCTATGTAAATGATCTGTATCATGCTGACAGGTCAAGTACTGCATTGCTCACTGGCTGCTGTTCCTGACAGCTTAAGATACATGCCAAACAATGCCTACCCTGTCAGACCTGATGCAGTCTGACTGGCTTAACCCTCTCAGGATGTGGACTTACTACTTCTAGCCTACTTATTGGGTGATAAAGCACAAATATACAAAGCTGGTGCTTTTCACATAACCTAGAATCCAACACAGACATTGATTTCTGCTTGTACAGACCATGGACTCAAAGCAAACCTCTTGGATCTATTACACTACATGTGCAGTTCAGGTCCTGAAGGACCCATGGAAAGCAGTGAGGGTGAGCAGAGCTCTGTGCTGTCCTTGGCTGTGGGCAGGAGGCAGCAGCAGCAGATGTTTTTGTGAGCCACTGGCAGGATTTGGCCCTGCTGCATGTACAGGAGCTGCAGAAGCTCTGAAAGGCTGCAAGGCTCCGCACAAGCTCATCCGAGAATGTGAATCCTACCAAGAGAAGGATGTGCTTGAAATTTGGGAACCATTTTGTCCTGTGCTTATCACATAGATTGCAGCTAATATCAGTTATTGAGATCAAGGTCTGACAGGGGTAGATACTGAAGAAATGATAAGAAAAACAGGCCCTTCTAGATAATTAAATTGAGTGAATGCAACTCCCATAACTAATTCTGCAAGCACACAGAATGCCAAAAAGATAGTAACTAATTTCACTGGCTGCTTTACTACATACTTGGTCTCAGTTACCAGTATTACATGTGGATTTTTATGTTGATTTTTGGTATTAATGATTAATTCTTTCATTATCTGTGAAGCCTTTTGCAGAGAGGATCACTCGCCACTGATCTTTACTGATGTCTCTCTGGGTGTAACTGTCCTTTTCCTTAACTACCTAAGCTAGAAGGCTGTGCTGCAGCCTGATGCAGGCTGTTCTCTGTATGGGTTGTTACTAAACAAGAGTAGGGCTGACGAGAATGGGACTTTCTGTGAATCTTCATTGTTGCATGGTCTTCTTCTTTGAGGTTACTGAAGCTGGTAACTTACTAGGTGGGTCATTTTTAGGGACTAACACAGGGCTATAGGGCTATACGCTAGCAATTTGGGTGACTCATCAGGGCAACTTTTGATTCCAAAGCCTAATCCAGTACCTGGTGGTCAGTGAGAATTGTGCCACTGATTTCTTCCACTGCTGGGTCACATCGCTGGCTGGTTTCATGTTCACCACTGGTATAAGTTGCTGTGGTAGAAAATATGAATATACTTTGGCTTTGCACTTTGTGTCTTTACCTGAAACTTACTTTCCATTCCTTTCCTGTTTCAGATACTTATCTGCCACATACTTGGGGCTTCGGCACATGTTCAGGGCATATTTCTCTGTCTCTGCACAATGCCTTTGCACACACATCTCCACTGGTATGAGAATTGCTGCTCCACAGCTAGGTATCTCCAAGATTTAACACACCTCTTATTTTGTTTCTCTCAAGCAGCCTGTTTGTCAGCTGCAAAACTGCATGAAAATGATTGATAATGAAAGGAACTGATTTCTTCTTTCTCCTTGTAAAATGACAGCACAACTCCATTTTAAGTCTTTGTTTACACTTGCACTAAACAATGTGTATAATTGTACCCAGCTGGCATTGAGCTAGCTGGATTAAGCAACAGGCAGGGGAAAGAGGGTAGGGCATGGGCTTCAGAGTGCATCTAAAGGGTGTAGCAACACTCTGGCTGTGGTTTCACATTGCTCTTCCTCATGTGGGTGCAGATCTTTTGTTTTCTAGACTTCTGCTCCCACCTGGCTATGTAGGAATTACCTTGGGCACAGTTCTGTGTGCAGCGGCCCTGTAACTGTAGCAGAGAAATAGCTAATGTCGATTATAAGTGACTACAAGTTCAAAAAGTTGCAACAGGATGGATTTACAAGCCTCGTTCAGGGAGTTTTAAATATCTTGTTTACTGTGCTGTTAAAAAAAAAGGTAAAATTTCAAAGAACAATGAAGACTAATCATCTGTAATTCTTGCTTTGATGTGATGCATAGTAATATTCTAGTGTTTACAGTTTTGACAGAAAAATGACATGGGAAAAAATCAAAATTAGCATTTATGAGAAGTCAGGAATGAGAAAACAGAAGGAAGGCAACAGAAATTTGTACTAAAAGAGAGATTATGGCTTTTGAGAAAGGGCAATGTGCCATCTATAAAGCACAGTCATTTTTGCACGTCCCTGTTTTCCTGGTTGGCAATTACCACCTGGTGACAGTGAGGAAGAGGCAGCCCATACACAGCTTTAACAAGATGGTAATCATGTGCTTTAATGAAATGTTTAGTGGCTCTGCACAGCATAATCTCGGCAGCATATAGCTGGGGAGAGAGTGCTAACATGAAGGAAGGACAACAACACAGTTTCTCAGAGGCAGAATTGTTCATGCTGACCAAGTTCCCAACTGCAAAGGATGTCCCTGTGGTCATTAAGGTACCCTTAGGACCCCAGAGACCCTGACTCCTCAGTCCCCACCTGGTGCTCTGGCCACTCAAACATCCTTCCTGTGATAGGCAACAGCATCCATCAAAATTGTAATTGCAAGTGCAGTGTAGAAGAGTTTGTTCTTAACTGGTTGTGCAGTGTACAGAAGGTGGCACATGTTGGTTAAGCATGGTATACGTGCAGGTACCTATGAGAAAGCTATTCTGTTCTTAAACATTTGCAAATATCTGCATGTGGTGAAGTGCTGTGGGTTTGTAAACCATGCACATTTTCTCCTCAGTAATATTTACTTTATCCCCAGGGACAGTGCAGAGTGTAGCTGTGGCCAGAATGGATGACTTCATAAGAGGAGGGAACTTACCCAGCCTCACTGACAGATTTTTATGAAGGGTTTCCCAAAGCCAGCCTGCAGCAGTGCATCACTACAGATATGCTTCTGACATTTGTAGTTCAAGAAGCAGCAGTATGAAAAGTAAAACACTGCCAGTGGGTTTCCATAAAAAGCCTGATTCTTGGATTATTTCTGGGGGTTTCAGTGTAGCTATGAGCTGCACGACCCTAAGCTTTCTCTTGGAAGCACTTGACCAGCCTGCATCTGTCTTCCTTTCCACTCCTGCCAAACAGAGTGAGCTGCAGCAGTGCTGCAAGCTCCAGGGAAGCAAGGACTGGAGAAAGGAGCAGGAGTTTGGGAGCAACAGGAAGAAGGAGATACATGAACTCAAGAAAAAAGATTCAGGAACCCTCTGAATGTTTACTTTCAGAAATAAGCCAAAAACTTCTCCTGACAAAACCTTAAATTTCTAAAAAAAATTGACAAAGTTAATTTATTATCCATAAAATAGATTATACTTTTGGAAAAATACCTGGAGTCTTTCTTATCCATGCAGAATAGATGCCCAATATTCCTACAGTTTCTGCCATAGGTCCTAGTCTGATTATAGGCATGAAATGTAGGTAAATGTAATTATGATACAGGCTGATGTATGTGTCCCCAGGCAGGTTTTAAAATAACAACAAGAGTATAAATATTGGGTCTATGGAAAGAAAATGTCCATTATTAAAATCAATCCACAAGCTAGTACTGTGAAAAGCTTTCTCCTTCAACATAGCTGTCAGCCCCGCTGAGATTTTAAATTGGAGTTTGTCTAGTGTAACTCTCACTTTCTATTTAAAAAGCAAAGCCAGAAACATTAAACTTTTTCTTGGGTTTTTAAAGTACAGGAAAGCTAATATAATTGCTGCATTAATGTAGAGTTATGAGCTTTTAGGCTCCCCAATTTTTTGGCAAAGAAGGGTTGCGTCTTTTGATTCATGGAATAAGATATTTCCCAGTACAAATACTCTTTCTCTTCACAAAAAAATCTGCTTCCCTTCCTCTCCTCTGGACCATTTGGCATGGCTCTGTGGTTTGTAACTGCCTGTACTTCACTCCAAAACTGGCTGCACTTCAGTCACCAGTCACTGTGCAGAGTTTCCATGTGAATTATTGGAGGGTTCTTGACATCTGGATTTCTAAGGAAATGAGAAGTATGGTTCAAATCTCAGACAGCAACTTGAAAGGCTTATGGAGATGCAGAGCGAGGTTTGTGGTCTGGCTGAGGCAATGCCCATGCCAAACTCAACAGAAAAAGTCACTGGGTGACAAAAGCTGCCTCCCCTTGCACCCATGGCATGCACAACACAGCTTTTGGTGTCAGGTTTAGAGGGTGACACAAAATCCCTGCGAGGAGCACAAGGGTCGGTATCCCATCTGTGTCAATGAAGTTCGGAGCCAGGGACTGATAGGACAAGCAAAGTGGGACTTAGCTTGGGTTCTTAAGTTAGACAGGCTTGTGTGAAAGCAATTAACCAGCTGGGAATCCTTTGGAGAAAAATTACTTCAAACAAAGAGAAATCTTTGGAAGGTTGTATCAGGAGGAAATGGAGAGGAATTTAAAGGATGTTTTTTTGAGTTGTGTTAATTTATTTTCATTCATCATTTGCATTGACTAACACTGGATTGACAAGACAGTGTCATTATTAAGGCTTTATTCATCATCTTCAGCAAAGTAGTCTGTGCAACAGAAAAAAGAAACCTGCACATTTTATTTGGAGTTTTTTTGTTCCCCTCCTTGGAGTCTCTAGAGCCACAGATCAATTGCTAGTGTTTAGTGACCTGCCCAAGAGTGTAGGGCCTGTGGGTGGGTCTTTTTCTATGGCTGGCACTTGTACAGCGCATAATCTAAGGTGGCACTGACCCTTTCAGCCTTATAGGAATAATATTCTCAGCACGATGAATTATTCTTGAATGTTTTCTCCAGTGTATTGTGTTACATGCCCAAACATTTTTTTTCATCTTGAGCGTAAGTCCAACATTTCCTCTCTGCTCTCTTTGTTGCATGGGTTTGATTGTAGCCAACAGCAAAGGTCAAAAGACATTTTACTGTTTCTATTTCTATGTTTCTGTTAAGCTGAATTAAACTGTTGGTGCTGCAAAGTGACTTCTTAAAAAGCTTATGCTGCAAGTCTTCAACCAGTATAAACCTAAGCTGAGCTGCATCAGTTTAAACCAGATGGTGCAGAGACAAAATTTGATCCAAAGAACAGGGTGCTGACCTGGAAACAGAGAAAAAATGTTTGCTTCTCTGGAGCTTCAGTGGGCAGCTTCGTTAATTTAGCTAAAATTTTTCATCTTTGTCTGCCTCAGGTTTTCTGGATGGGTGGTGGAGTGACGCTGTATTTTAAAGCACTTTGCACATTCAATTTTTCAGTCACATAATCTTTTTCCTTTCACATCTAACATGTATCAGTATGAATGCCTCTTTATGTTACATATAGGTTTTAAAACCATAATATCTAGAAATGCTATGGTGTCCTCAAATAGGTTAATTATGTTTACCAATGTCTCTGAATATTTACTAGAAGGTGCCATTTCCCAGTCCAGATTTGGAGCAGCACTGACTTTTGTCCATCAAGCAGCCTTCCATTTCTTTCTTACATAGTGAAGAAAATCCAAATGTTCACTTAGAGTATGAGTGATTCTGATCAGCATTTTCAGGTTAACCTGGATTAATATTTAGTTCAGCCTTCAAACAGCCTTTGGGGAAGTTTGGCCTAAGTGGTTGGGGTTTTTTTAATCTTTTTTTTCTTTTTTTTTTAATGATTTTTTTCTATTTGTTAGAATTTCTTCAGATGTCATGAACTGAAAACACCTGAATATCTCTGCTATGATAAGCCTTCACTTTCCAGCTTTTTTTCCCGAGGAAAGTCCTTTTTCTCACCAGAGCCTGAAGAACAGGGCTACCATTTTCCATGGGTTTTAGATGGTCCATGGCCGTAAGCTTTTTTTTTCCCACTGGTATGGTCAGTTCTACAAGGCAGCTCATCCCAACACTCCTTGATGCTGCCTTAGAGCATGAAAGGGAAAGAAATGGATCAAAATCTCCCTAGAGGATCATCAGGCTTTAAAAATGCAAGTAAAGCCAAATGGATACTTTACAAATGTGAGTAAAGTGTCTTAATGGAGAAAGCATCAATCTTTTGGGATGGTGTGACAGCTGCTAGAATAAAACCCAGGTCTGTATGAACATGCAGAACATCTTGGGAAACAATTCATAACACGTAAACACTTTATTTTGAAAATAAAATTTAAAGAAACATTATCCAATCTACTGTTTCCAGGCAAGTTGCTATTTACTTATCACACGGGTTCAGTGAGACTCAGTGCCTTCCCTATGTGTTATAAGGATTCTGAGACTTAAACACAATCACTTCCAATGACCAGTTTTGCATAACTCAGATACTATGAATATTTTATTTATTGTTAGCAGCCTCTTTATTGCAAGCAATATTTTTAATGAATCCATTATATGTTTAAAAAATCAGGATTAAACTTGGCTCTCTGTTCTGGGGTCATAAATCCAGATTAGCTTTCTTTTTAGCAGTAATTTTAGTCAAGATTTTGTGAATGGAATTTGACTTAGTGTCCATTGAAGAAAAATGTGGCAAAATATACATTCTTTACTCTAAATCCTTGTGAAGAATTGCCAATATGCTAGTAAATACTCCTAATTCAAAAAGTCAGTGAAATTTGTGGCTATGTTCTTGGTCTTATTCACATTTTATATGGTCACTGTTTTAAATTACTAGCACTACATTAGTGTGTGTCAAGATGCATCACATAAACAGATAGAATTTACCCATGACCTTGAGGCAACATGATGTGTACGTTGCATTAAATTAGCTATCAAAATATGTTCCTTATATAGTACAGTACCCACTGCAGACAGAGATTTGGGTTGTTCGGCATGCTGTGCAGAGTTGGAAGACATATGCAAATAATGTCTCCAGATCTGTGGCCACATCAGTTATATCTTTTGAGAGAAATTAAGAATAAGCTATAAGAAAAAAGAAAGTGGCTTTGCTCCATAGGCAGGGTGAAATCTTTTGCTAAACCATGGAAACTTCTGCACCTCAGGAAGCACGTAACTGTGAGGGTGACCAAGCAGGGGAACAGGTTGCACAGAGAGTTTGTGGAGTCTCCATCTTTGAGATGTTAAAAAACTCCCTGGATGTGTTCCTGGGAAACTGTCTGTAGGTGATCCTGCCTGACCAGGCGACCTGCAGAGGTCCCTCCCAGCCTCAGCAATTCTGTGAGCCTGTGATACCCACAGCTCCCAACAGCAAACACTTGCTGCCGGTGCAAAAGCAATGCGCCAGTGCCCAGGGGTTAGGAAAACCAGCTCCTCCCATGATACTTTCTTCACTTCTCATCCCAATGGCCATGCCAGAGCATTTTGTGAGTTAACTGATTTTTTCACTCCCAAATCCCAGTTCTCTGCTGTGCCACAGAGCTCTATCCCAGGATCTGAAGAGATGTGTCACCTTGCCCTTGTGTTTTCCCAAATGTGTTACTCCCAGCACAACCAGCTCATTTCCCCAGGAGCAGGGGACCTGCACAAGTCGAGCTACTGTCTCTCTCCCATGCCATGCTCACTCAGAGCACAAGCCAGACAGGCAGCTGCTCCCATGGATGGAGGCCCTGACTCTCCTGGCTGTGCCAGGCTTGTGCAAATCGACCTTCAGCAACCCACTTCAACCTTCTGTTCCTCCTCCCTCCCTCCCTCTCTTACACTTCTTACTGTTGTAATTTTGCAAGCTGCTTGGGCTAGGTATCATTCTCGCTATCTGTGTCTGGTTTCTAGCCCAGACGTCAGCAGGGGTTGCTGCATGCTGCTGCAATATAAATGACTAATGATAATGATAAAAGGTGTGGGAGTTGGTTGCCTGGAGTGTTACCCTACTTTGATAACTTTGTTTTAGAAACTAGCTTCTTCCTCAAATTATCTGCTATTTTATCTTATTACATCTAATATTTTACAAGTGGCAAGGGATTCTCAGCTGCCTCCATTTTAGAGTGCTCATCCAAGGACTTTGAAAGAAGCTTTGAAATTTTCAGAGTTTGGATGGTGTTGCTGTGACAGTAGCCTTCAGCGTGAGTTGCAGGGTGTTAAAACCTTTAAAATCAGCTGCAACTATGTCCTAAAAGAGGCATTCCATAGAGAAGTGCTCTATTTTTAAGTTTGGGCTGATACAGGTTATAATTACACACTAAACAGTATGTGAAAAGAACATTATCAAGGTTGCACAGCTCAGCACTTGAAGCTAAGAAATGCTGTAAGCAAAATTGTCTCTACTCCATTAATTTGCCACCTTGCACAGGTGCATCAGTCATTGACTGTTTTTGAGCAGGATCCGAGTCTCACTTGGTGTGCGTAATAAATGACTCCATTTGTGAGTTCAGTACTTGATTTTCTTTTCAAGGCATAGTTCAGACTCTGCTGTGAAGGCAAAATTGTTTCCCGCTGGGGCATTCCAGGGTGTTCCACCGTGCGGGTCCTTGCCACGTGCAAACACTGACTAATTTCCATTTATAGCATCTTAATAGCAATTCTGAGTATCATTGCTCCCGAGTGCAGCTGGTAAGCTAAGGCAAAAAAAGAGCAAGATTCCAAGAACCCATAATTGTGGGTGTCTAATGTAAATTTTTCAGGCAACCTGGCAGCACATCCTGCAGCTCCGATTACCTTCCCTTACTCTACTGGCCAGTAGTTGCCACTTTCAGACATTCCAACCCCCCAGGCCCAAGGCAGGCTCCTAGAAATACAGACCAGGGGAACAGATTTGAAAAGCATGGTATGAGCAACTTGTCCTGCTCCTCAGTGCAGCATCGAACATTTGCAGACAAAAGACTGCTGTACTTCTTCTCAGATTCTCCTGACACCTTTCAAGTCTGACAAAAAAAAAAAAATTGAAATGTTTTACAATAAAGAGTGCTTTTTTTCTCCTCTTCTATAGCAAACACTTGATGCTCTGACTGAAGCTGAAATTTGGTGCGTTGCTAAATCCTACCTGATAATGCATGAACAGATGGAGGCTGAATTCATTCTGGATCACCTTTAACTGTGGCATTTTTGGGTGGTGTTTGTAAACTAATTATAACAAACCCCAAAGATTTTATTTTAAAAAGCTAAATGAAAATCTTCTGCTGTTCAAATTTTCTTACTGAAAACTATCAATGTCATTTCCAGTTATTGGAGTGCTGCGAGGATGCACCAAGCTAGGAGAGTAATTAAACAGGAAAAGAAATTTCAAGAGAGGTAGTTTCTTTTGCAAATCTTATCACTTAAATGTATTTTCAGACGCAGAAAACCTTTTTCAGGGCTTATATCAAGCCATCTCAGCCACAATAAAATTGAGAATGCAGTCCTTACTTCAAAGTAAAGATACTTGAGTATTTCACAGAAACAGTTGTCAGGTTTTTATAGGGATAAAACAAAAGGTTTACAAGTATCATTCTCATAAAGAGAAAAACTGGGTGATTTTTTCCAAAAAAAAATTTTTCCTGAGACAAATGTCTGGTGAGTATAATTTCAAACCAAACAGTTACAATTTTAAAATTATAAAAAATCCCTGAACACAACTTTCCTAAATCAGAAAGTGTCGGCTAGATTTATTTGTAGTGTCCATTAATGTAGCCATAATTAATAATCAATTTTGGAAGAAAAATATAGATGAATGTAAAAGTAGAGATTTTAGATTTTATAGATTGTTTTTTTACTCACACACTAACAGCTCTTTCCTAGAGAAGCTCTGCTTCTATATCCCTCAGGCTTCTGAATGCTCTTATGGTGCACATTTGTTTTGTAAGGAGGAGTCCCATCTGAGCTAAAGGTATTTTGATCCATTACAGGCCAAATTATCTTCTGGCCTTGGCTGGAGATATTTTATAGCAACAAATTAATATAAATTTATGTCACTTTCCCTTCTCTTAATATTTCTTAAATGTCTTTGAAGCAGCTCAGTTTCCATTCCAACATGCAGTGGTGAGGACAGATCTTCAAATTGCTTATGACAGAGGTTATGTGTCTTCTGGCAGATAACGGAGACCTATCTTTCTCTGAGACTTGGATATTGCATTTTTTCTTGTACAAGACTTCAATGTATTTTTGCTTCTAAAAGAGAAGCCTGGAGATGCCCTTGAAATAGGAAAATAGGTCTGAAATTATAGAGATAATTTAGCATCTCATTATTTCACAAAGATTTTCCAGCTAACACTACTTTTATCTGGAAAAATGTTGCAAATTTTAGGACTTCTACAGATTTTATTTATTTTTTTATTTATTCATTTATTTACTTTTTTATATCTGAATTTTTCAGCATCCAGATGTGCTCATGATAGATATTTATTTTTCTGCTTTGTTAACCTCAGGAAAGATGGGCAAAAGACTAGAAGAGAGAGCTCTGGCTTCAAACTTCAACTCTTTATCATAACTTCTGTTGTGTGGGAGGGAGAAATGGTAGCATTCTCTTCTCTTCTCTTCTCTTCTCTTCTCTTCTCTTCTCTTCTCTTCTCTTCTCTTCTCTTCTCTTCCTTTTCTCTTTGAATGAAAAGTGTCCTTTCTGCCAACCTTGATATGTGTAAAGGACAATATCTTTGGAGTAAGGTGAGTACATCTTCAGCTCACGGGCTGGACTCTAATACCTGAAGCCCAGAAAGGTTTTGCCATCTGCTGCTTAAAACTCCTTCAATATTAATAGAAAAGCCAGTGAAAAAGGCAAGAAAAATAATCAAAAGCATGGAATAGCTTCTGTATGAGGATACCACTTGACAGACTAGCATTTGTCAGCCTTGAAAAAAGATGGCTACAGGGATATGATAAAAGACTTACAGCATTCTAGGTGGCCTGAAGAATGAAAGCAAATTACTCGTTTCGTCCTGAATTGCTTAATGAAGAATGAAAAAGAAGTTCAAATAACAAATGCATACATTTTCAAAAGTCCCTTAATTATCTTTTGGCCTTGTTTCTAGAGGACACGGTAGTGACAGGTTCACTGAAGAGCCTGGATTTCAAAATACCAGACCAGAAAGACAGCAATATCAGGTACCAAAGTCAAAGAATATGACACTAATAAAATAGCTTCATTCATGCACTAATTTAACTACTGACTACTCCTGGCATAAAGTTGTTCCTTGTTTTTCATTTATTCAATCAATTTTTGCATTTATTCAGCTTAAAGACTTTCTTATTGCCTCCTAAAGTGAAAGGCAGCCCATGAACTCTAATTTTAGTGAATGTGAGAGAATATTGTAACTAACTTCCAACAAGCCAGGATTTAATTTTCCTATTAGTAAGCAACAAATAGAAGCAGAAGTTGGACCATCTGACTTTTCTAATAAAACTGAGCAATATTTGCACAAGTATTACTCTGGAAATCTAAAGGTCCGGAAAGAAATAATGAGTATTTAAAAGGAGGAAAATGGCAAGTGGGAGTACCACTTGGGAGTCAAACACTTCTGCTTCTGAGCAGTAGCACTGAGCAACCAAGTAAAGTGCTATCAGGAAAATGGGTTCTGAACACAAAATAGGCCAGTCTAAACCAAACAGAATCACAATGAATTTTCACCACTCTTTATGCTGAACCAGAAGATGGATAACCTCTGGACCTGTTAAATTTGGGCTTTTAATAATAATTTGGGCTTCCTCCAGTTGTGTTTTATATAGACTGTTAATTTTGATCCGTGACAATTCATTCTTCATAGTGCATCTTTCCAAAGAGGAAAGGGCTGTGGGTTAAAGGGTAACTTGCTCTCCCTTTGGCCAGGTTTGTTCCTTTCCCCATCTAGGAAACCAGGACTCATGAAGCCTTGTGAATCCTGACGTGGGAAGCCTTGCTGTAGGTGGAGGAACCAAAGGCTCTCAGTGAGTCTGGGGGTGGCACTGCCTGCACAGCAGTAACAGCTTGGTGCTTGAGAATCATTATTCTGCTACAGATTATAGCTTTGTTTCTCAGATAAGGACATTTGTATTGAAAATATTTGTTTTCTTTACAATAGAGCTTACTTATCCTGAGCATATCAGGGCTGTGAGTAGTCTCAGAAACATAAATGTGGAAAAGGAAGGTAAAACTGGCTGCAAGTCCTTTCACTGTCCTGAGTTCTAAGCAGCCTGGGGGACAAAAACTGCTGCCAGAACAAACTGGATCTGACCCAAGGTGGAGAGCAGGATGAGCCCTGTAATATATTACTTATTTAAATTCTGCCCTCTCAGAGTAACCTCTTTGCTGCTGAGTGCTTCCCTTTATTCTAGACAGGGTCTCACATTGCTGAGACCTTTGGAAATATCTTGACTGTAGTGCTATAAATAGCAATCTAGTATTTCCCACTGACTAAAACCTGCAGCATAGCAGCAGTCTGACGTGGGTTTATTTTCCTGCTTGAGGACTACATAAGTGTTTGTGTCCTCTCTCTGCTGAGACATCCCTTTGCTTTAGGCTGTGGTCTCTCTGCTCACTGCTGGGGAGTGTTATTGAATCTGGCTCACATTCCTGCTCTTTCTGATCTTTTTTTTTCTCTGATGAAAGACCTCCCCATGGGTACCTTTCCTAGTTTCCCATCTCCCTTCTCTTATGGCAGGTTTTTGCTTCTCTTGGGTATACTCATTTCTTCTGTTTATTAATTTCTGCTAATTCCATTTCAATTCCTCTGCTATTCATACATACTGTGCATTGCCTGTGCACGCTGCTGTGTCTTGAAGAAGCTTTTAGTTAAACTTCTTATGACCCCAGAGCTTCTCTTGGCTTTATCTTGCATTTACATGGTGCCATTCAGTTCCCTGAAATCCAGCTCTACGAATAAATGCAAATGTGTTTCCCTGCACCTACCAATGCTTCTCTGAGCAGGATCTTGGCTGATGGCTGACAGCATCCTGTGTTACTGGAGCTTAGGAGAGGACTGTCCAGTAAAAACAGCACAAGGATCAAGAGCAGATACCAAGTCATCACAGAAGTGAGAATGTGACAATGTGATCCCTAGAAAAAGAACAGCAAACAAACACAAATGTGTGTGCCAAGCGTGCCTTCCTCCTGCACATCACAAGCAGCAGCACTTACTGCCCTGCTCAGCATCTTGCTTGGGGACTGTCCAGGATGTGAGCCAAGCACCCAACTTCCCAAGTTTGCCCTTGGAGGAAAAGAAGGTTAGAAGTACTTATAAGGAGAAAAAGGAACAAAACTGCACTTGGCTGTGATGTTCAAGTGGGGTTAAATCTTCGAGGAGCCTCTCCTCCCTGTTTGGTAATTTGAGCACTTGTTTGTGAGATAAGGGAAAGTGTCAGCTCCAGCAGCATCTGAACTCACACTCCGCTTTGTATGATTTCTGTGCCCTCTTCAGTTTGCTAATCAAAACAAGTTTCCGCTGCGTGTTTCTTATCCCCAGAGGGTGGAACTATCTTCAGAAAATTAAAGCTCTCTTATCTCTTAATGTGTCATCACAACTAATAGCCTGGGGACTGTAAACAAGTTTAAATATCAAAACAATTTGGCTGGTGATTGTCTGTGATTATGGATTAAGAATACAAAATTTGTGCTCACTGATATTCAAGGTAGATTGAAAACAAGGAGCCAGATCCTCTATGGGTGTAAAGGGAGGTGGCTGAGCTGAACTGGGGGAGGAAGGCTGCTTTGTTCCAGCTGAGCATCTGACCCTGGGAGGTTTTCAGATGTTTCCATTCTTGTTTTTCAAGGTTTTCAAGATAATACATGACAGCACGAGGCTGATCAGGAGGCGCACTGAGGGCCCCCGTGAGAGCCTGGACGATCTCCCCCTTCTCTGAGTTCCCAGGAGCTCAGATTCTGCTGGCTGAGCCTTCCACTCACAGCCTCTTTGGGGAGCTCATAAATAACGACTTAGAGGAGAAATGATTTAAGATTATGAAACTTTTTCAAGATCAAGTCAAGGTGCCAGCATATTCAAAAGCTGTCAGATATGCCAGGGCAGGTGCTTTGTGAGGGATGTGCTTTGTATCTTTGATGTGACAAACATACTGCAGTAAATTCAGAAACGTGCACTTGCTGCTGCCTTTTCCAAAGCCCTGCCATCAAGTCATCACCTTTAGATCAGTCACGCTGAGTGAAGAGATGCAAAAGGATCTTTTGCTAGAAATGCTGTTCCTGGCTCATCGGACTGTTTGCAATGGCAGTGACGTACAGCATGTTCCACAGATTTGAGGCGATGGTGGTGGATGTATTTCGTAGCACAGCTGGATTTGAAACTTTTCATGTTAGCATGTCCCTCTTTTGGAAATATTTGTGTGGCCTCACTTTTGTTATGGACCATTTTCTACTGTAGGCTGAATAACCTATTCTTCAAAGAATCCCACAGATGAAAAACTGAGGCAGAGAGAGACTAAGTGGTTTTCCTGTAGATATGTAAGAAGTCAGCAGAAGTGCAAGGAGATGAATAGTGCAAGGAGTGTCCTAACCACTGAACTGACCTTGTCTCCCATATGCAGTGCAGAATACACAGAATATTTATCTTTTAATGGATAGCTTTTTGGAATACATATAGTTTCAAAAGGCTGATGTTAGGTTATTGATGAATCTTACAAAATGAAGTAGAAAAGACATTAATTTTGATGTGGCAGGAAAGTGCTTTCCTAATGAGGTAGTAATTAAATAAGAAGGATAGTTATTTTAAAAAATGGTAAATTTAGTGTTCTCTAGCCCTCCTATCTCAGCAGTTCTAGCGGCAGTTCTGGGTAAGGAAAAAGAATGTTTCTGTCAAGCATGAAGTACCACCAGAAAAATATAAAAGGAAAAATGTGTCATAAGAATCATAAAAATATTAAATAATGTCAAATAAATGAAATCAATTTCTAGAAGAGAATAATAAAGACTGAGAAAAGGTACCCAGAAAGCCAGATGACTCTTCTGTTTTCTTAATTGGGGTAATTATACTAAAACTGACAGCAAGTATTTCCCCAGCAGCAAAACACACCCACAAACCCCAGCCAGCAAAAATACCGCTCTGAGCATAAGCTCTGTGAAGGTTAAAGGCTTGAGTCTGCCATTAGGAGAGTGCTACTCTTCTCCCAAGGTCAGTGCTTGCATATGGAAAAGTAATTTTGATTCTAGTCTCCTCACTGTACAAAGTCAATGCTTACCTTGATTTCAACAGTGCTATATTTGGCAAAGTACTAATATAATTGTATTTGGTCCCAGTCATGTCCTGATTGAATGTTAAATTCCTCCTAACACCAAGCCATTGTGTGCTCCCTCTTGTAGCTTAGGTGGTGTATAAAATAGCGAGCAGAGCAATCTGTCCAGGGAAACCAGTGCTGCCAGTGCCCACTCCACATGTGTTTTGGGGGTTTTACTTCACACTAGCTTTTGTCTGGAACCCTACTGCCATGGGCTGAAATTTCTTTCATTGTTTTTATGGCACGTGAAGAGCTCCTGCAGCACATTTTTCATCCAAAAAAGATGCGGTTTACGCAGTCCTAGGCTACACCATAGCGTGAGCCAAGTACAGCACACAGGCACATAGAGGTGACCTCCAACAAATCTCACTGTACATCTTCCCCTGTGTAAACCCTCAGCTGTTGATGCCCCCTTGTTGTTCCTTCATGTTCATCATGTTCCAGCCACCAGCGTCTCTGTGCATATTTCATTGCATCACACTGAGGACTTCTCCCTCAGTTAAGGTCCCTTAGTGGGACAGAAATAACCTGGCAGTCTGATTCATGTTACCTGATTTGAAACCACCTGCTATCTCCTTGCTAATAAATACAACTTGCAAAGAGGGAAAATGTGATTTTTCAACCTCAGATCAGAGACTGTGCAGCCCAAGGACCTCTGCCTTTCTCATTTTTCAGTAATGGGTGCCTGGGAGAGTCTTTAATAATGTGATGGTACTTCCCTAGAATAATTTCTTAGCTTACAAAAAATTCACTACTCAAGGATTTGCTAAGCCAGAGGCTTTGTCTTTATATGTAATAGCCTTTAATATGTCTCCTTTGTTTTTGAATTATTTAGCTACTTTTTAGATTGATTTTAATTTTAGGATCTAGCATTCTGCAGAAGAGAATTTGATGTTGACTTCATGATCCACAGTTTATTAAGAAAATAATGGGGATGGTAATAACAGGAGATCAGATGCTGTCTGAGCCCCCATGCTGCCTCTGTTCACATTAATCCTGGGATCAGGATTTCCTAGGGCATGTAGTGCAGGGTCGCCGTGCCAAAGAGTTCCAGTGGCTGCAGTGCAAATCCACCCCAGCTGGGGCTCTGCACCACTCTCTGCAGATTTTTTGATGTGAATGGGAAACTCTGCCCAAACCACGGGATACACTCATATTGTACTTTCTCTGGCTTTTTTCAAGCCAGAAAGGCTTGACCCAAAAAAAGCTTGGGTATGATCATATTTCTGTGGGAACCAGAGTGGTGAATCAAGAGTGTTCAGCTCTGGTGGGAACCAGCCAGAAAGAACTTCACTCTCTCCTCAAATCCTGGCATTCCAGGCTTGGGATTTTATCAGACTATATTTGTAATCCTACTTGATTTCTCAAATAAACAGTGAAATGCAAAGAGTTGGCCAGAGGAAAAACCTTCCTGTTACTGAAGGGGAAAAGAGCAAAATATCCAAATGACTCATGGCTCTGAGGGTGAAGTAATGGCTGCATGTCATAGCCTAGGATGTGGGTTTGGGGTCCGATGCCACATGAAGTGGGTGCACTTATTTAGTGACGTTATGGAAATGGCTTTGGTAGGAATTCTCCTGTGACTTCCCAGAGACAAGTTGCTTGTTAGAATACCATTGGCTGCACGGTGACAATTAACAAGATAGGGGGGACACCCAGCAGGTGCAACCAAACCCTCCTCTGGACACCAGCTGGGGCAGATACCACAAAACCCTTCTGCTGCCAGAAGGGGTAGGTCCTGCAGGATGAGTTGGAGCTGGCTGTGGCTGAAGGAACTCTGGAGACAGTTTCTGAAGGCTGGAAGGGAATCTGGAGAGGGACAGCAGGAGCCATATCCCTGTGAGGTACCTGGTGCTTGTGAAGATTTGCTTTTCTGGGGCAGGTTATCCAAAAACCTTCTGGATGATCATGCTCTGATGTGTTTGATGCTCTGAGGTTTGGTGCCCTTCTCCTTGGTGCCCTCTGCTCCTGCTGACTGCTATGGGTACCCTCAGGTTACTGACTCCCTTGTTATTTTTCCCTCTGATCCACTGGTTACAATAAGACAAAACGTAAATGCTAATGCAAGTGTAAGTGCAAAGGCCTCTGCAGACCCCGACTTCTGCCTTACTTGCCACTAATCACTTGTACCTGCTGGGAATCAAATGCTTCCTAGGAAGTTGCCAGAAGTTACTCACTGTCCTGTATATGAACAACTTGCAGATGTGGCAAAAATACAGGTTGTTTTGTCCAGATCCTCAGTTTTTCCTCTCAGTTTCTCCATCGCAGGATTTCCTTACTTCTTCCAGTCCTTCCTTTCAGTACTCCAGCTGCTGCTCTGTGGTTGTGCAGTGCAGGAGCACCTCAGAGCAGCTACAGGTCAGGACTCTCCTCTGATGACACTCGCTGAAGGGGATGTGCCCACAGAGGTGGTGGTGAGCTCTTGGGGAGCCCTCACCACCCTGAAGATATACACTGCCTGAGAGCTACTGGTTTTGCTCTGTGAGTTAGAGGAGGGAGGAATGAGGGTCCACTAAAGGACCAAATCAAATTCCTCTTTTAGGCAGGAGCTGTTGGGGAGGAATTTTTTTCTACATTCTACCACTGCTTTCCTCTACAGAAATACGATGAAATATGGTTTGCAGCTTGGGAGACAGCAGCAGGGCATTGCCTGAACCCAGATGTTGGCAGATCACTTGGCATTGGGAAACCAGCCAACCTTTTTCAGTTTTCTGGGACACTCTGGTTTGCCCATGTGATTAAAATTTGCAGCGTTAGATGAACACAGATACATTGAATTTATCCAGTTCTAATTTGAATAATCAGATGTTTACCCATGGTGGGAAGACCAAGGGAGATTCTTTGTTTGTGGCTTCAGCTGTGCTGGGAGTCAGGGCTTGTCCCACATTTGAAGAATCTTCTTTTTTTAGGCTCAGGCTGTTGCTTGGGAAATGGCTGTATTCTCCCTGCAGGCAGATCGATACATTTCAGCTCACTGCACTCACTGCAAGTAACTTTTCATCGTACATTAAGAATGAGGAAAATAAAAGCCAAGATGGATGTTATTTTGGTTCTGCTTTTATTTTGAATTATTTATTAAGAAGTCACTGCTGTCTTCCTTCTCATCGGGAGACAAAATGCCTTTGTCTTAAATTATTTTTTTCCTATTAAAAAGAAGCAAGGTCTTCCCAGTTTTATTTCCCTCCCTCTCTTTTTGGTACTGGATTGTAAATCTAGGGTCTCCACAGCATGGCAAGTTATCTCCTGCAGTCCCAGTGCAGGCAAAGTCCCCACTGATGCTGGAGGAGTCACACCTTACATTTCTGAACAGTTTTATAATGACAGCCAAGGTGAGTTATGTGTCCTAGGAGTGATTGCTGGCACATAAGCAGAGTGTTAAAAGTAAACCACTGGCTAGCTGAACTGTCATTTTAATTAAGTATTTACTAAAAATCTCATAAAAATATTAATCCTTTTCAAGTGAATTCTTAATATAATGTGTTTTGGGGCAAAAATTCTGCAATTGGCTCCACTATTACTATGAGTTTGGATACTCCAACTAATAATCCACTTTGATGTTTTTGTTCCTAAATCCAGGTTATCCTGAAGGGGAGGATAAAGAAACTGGCCACCAAGATGGTAATCACTAGTGGAAATGAAGAAGATAAAGGCAGTCAAGAAAAGGAAAGCAAAGAAGAAACAATCTTGGCAATGCTTGGAATTATTGGGACAATTCTGAACCTCATTGTGATCATTTTTGTGTATATTTACACAACTTTGTAAACTAGAAGGCATGCAAATAGACCAGATAAAACGGCCATTAAGAGTGACAACAAACATTGCTGACTATTGACAAGTTCTTTAATCAGAATTGACTCTGTATTATATTAACACATCATAAAAGCACTGCCTGCAAGCAACGAAGACTGAAGCACAATTAATTTAACAAGACTTTTTCACACAGTAATAAGCTTAATTCTTCTCTCCTGCCCTCTCTCACTTTCAGTTTGGCTTTCAGTTTGGGGGAGAATGACTGCAGTTATATAAGTTGTAGCTTTGAAGAAATCCACCAGGGATATGTTGTTTTAATACAATTTAAAAAAAAGAAAAAAAAAAGGAAAAAAAAGGGAAAAGAAAAAACTGTACACTATATATAATTAGAAATGTATTCTGTATACCCGCAAAGATTGAACTCAAAGATAGCTTCATAGCACAGATCACGTGTCTGTTAGGTCAAATGGTTTTTTTCTCTTGGTTTTTGCTTTTACTTACATTGAATCTGACAAGCTTTTTATTTAGAATGAACATATGGTGCAATCATGAAAAAAACAATGCCATTGAGCAAGGTCTGCCTAAACCTGATAAAATGTTGGGAGAAATACATTACATGGTTATTTTTCCTTTCTCATTTGCTTAACATCTGTGTCTGTTCATACCAATGTTTATAAATATATATTTTTAATAAATGTGCTATATTTTTAGCATGAACCAAATATTTGAAGACACTTGTATTCATGCAGCTAAATTTTGTTTGATGAAGTGCCCCTTTTGACAATGGATGTTATTTTTCTCGGCAATTATACAGCAGACTTGTTTGCAGCCCTCTCACTGTGGTCTGAAGCAAGCTCACATCATGCTCATATGCATGACTTGAAGTTGGAATGTCAGCTGAAAAGCATTGCTGCTTAATACGGGAAATAGCAAAACATTGTAAGGTGACCTTTGGAGACTGGTTGCAGAAAGAAGGCTCTATTTATAGTTTTAAAAAAGAAAAAGCAAATGAAAGGGATATTGAGGCATCTCAAAATATTGCAAAATTCATAGAATTTGTGGCTTTCAAAATCTGGTCACGTTCTCTAAGTACTTGTGCTGAGAGAAGCGAGCAGAGGTTTATACAGTTGAAAAGAGAAATTTATAGAGCCTATAGTGAGGGGCTTAAGTGAAATCCAGATTGTAAATACAGAGTGTATTTTAAATGTGAGGATCATTAACTCTTTATGCTTCTCTGAGATGTGCTTTAACTGAGTTGGTGCAGTGAAATTCTCTGACTTGTGTTTTTGACAGGAATGTACAATGATGATGATCACCATTTTTCTTCAGAGTTCAGTACCTATAAATATACGAAGCATTAAAAATATGAGACCTCAATTCTGCCTCAAGCTGCCTAAGTACATTGCCCACTAACTCTGACATATCCTCTTCAAAAATAGGTCAATTAATTTTTTACTGACTTGTGGTTTGGATAGCATCCTCAGATGCACACGGAAGATTGGTATTGAAGTCAGCTAGAGCTGTGAAAATTTTGACCCTAGAGTCTCATTAATTTTAGTGATCAGACCTGTCCCTCTGGAATCAATAATGAGTTTTTCACCATTTTCCAGGGTCTAGGAATAGTCTCAAAAATACAGAATTTCATTGCTGGATAGAAAAGCAAGCCTGGAAAATCCTGAGGAGCACCTCTTATGTACAGGGGTGTTCAGTCTCTTGTGGTATCGTACAGTCAATAACAAAACCATTAAGAATAGAAAGAAGGTCAATGAAAAAATTACAATGAAATCCAATATGAAGGCTGAAGGAAAGCAGAGAAAAAAAAATCTCATGTTAATGAACACATGACAGGGCAAGAGAGGTGAGAAAATGAGTAGAGATTTGAAGTAGAAAACAGCACACAAAGCCAGTGCCATGCACACCAGCATGGCTGAGGAAACATTTGTGTTTGCACAGTGCTGGTAGAGCTGCAGGTCTCAGGATAAGGAAGAGTAGTGGCACAGGATAGTGTAACTCAGTGAAGGTGATCTTGTTTTTTAATTTACAGTTATTTATTGATAATTTTAAGGAATCAGCAAACTCTACTTTTTGATCATTCTGATGGCTAAAATATATTTTACTCCACTCGGCATTTTTTCTTCTATTTAAACTACTGCAGCTCACAGCCTGTGGCTCTAAGCACCTGCACATGCCCCAGGCACCAGTGTAACTTCAGCCTGCCCCTTGCCTGGCAGGATCTTCTCTGCAGATATTTCTCTTGAACTTCTCCCTGTCCTTTTCCAGCAAACACCACAGCAATCTGCCCGAGGCTCGTGCTCATCTTCTAGAGGGCCAGCCTCTGAGTCAAAAGATGAGCTCTCCTGCCAGATGCTTCTTTGCCTCCCTCTGCAACAAATGGTAATACCTGTCACCTTCTTGTGGGCCTGAAGATGCTTCATGAATAAAATTTCATTAAGGGCTTATACTAATGTTAGAAATTAAAGCTCTGCATTGTAAAGCAGCATAGGACACCTCACCCACTAAGGTAAAGTAGGAAATTTTGCTGCACATCACATTTGCACTTATTCAGGCATGGGCCGGCACCTCCAACACGACAGGCACTGCCAATAGCCCAAAGCTGAAATGATGGATCAAGAGCATAAGGATTCCACATTTCCTCTGCTGTACTTTGCCTGTTAGTCTTGATGTAGGCAGTGTGTCCAGGTGTACTATCACCCTACACTAGCAGCAGCCCTGTGCAATGTGCTTTGCCACAGGACTTTTATTCCTCTGAAAGAGGAAGAAAGGTTTATCCCATTCCATAAAAAGTTTAACACTTAATATTTTAGTTTTACAGGTTTCTGTTCATAGATAGTTCTAGAAATATCCTGAGGCAAGTTCTTCTTAAGTAGATACATTAAATATTTATTTAAATAAAAATGAAGAGTTTCCTTTGAGGGCAATTTCTTTACCTTTTATTTGATATTCATGAACACTGATAGGGGAAAAGTATTTTTTCAAGAATGACAGTGGAAAAGGAATATTTTACAGAAGGATCTGAAGGTGTGCCTTCAGACAGCTGTGGGCAGGCCTGCTCTTGGCTCAGTGACAGCTGGAGCCAAATTACCCTCATGTTTTTTTTTGAATACACCTGTAAGAAGTATTCAGCTAAGTAATACATATGTCATGAATGCGTTACAGTCAGTAGCTGCTCTATAAACAGTTGAATAAAACTTAGATAGTTGAATGGCAAATCCACTTTGGCAAGGCAAAATCCAACAGTCTCATTTTTGGTTTGACTTGTACACAATGCAAACTGTTTCTAAGGTAAATTTTAAAAAATGAAATATTAGGTCATTTGTGACAAGAACTTTCATCTTTGCATTTGAGTAGAAGGGAATTAATATCCAATATTATAAAAAGATATTAAAGCATCACCTTTTGCTTCAGTCAACTAAGAGTATGATTACATATGCTATGTAGTTTGATGGTTTGTGTCATAGGAGTGAAAAATATTTTCATGAGGTGACAGAAAGGTGACATTGTCCCCACTGGTATCTGATGTGTCGGCTGGTGCGCATAGAAGACTTTAAAGAAGGGAGAAGATAAAACTATTTATTATGCACACAAGAAGGTGGGGAGAAAGAAGACAGACAGGCTACTGCCCTCCTCTCTGATTCCTACAACTGACATTGAAAACTCGACATCTCAGGAACCACATCTTTATCCTGGAATGTCTCATCCTGTCTCTTGGCTGTCAGGGCTGTCCTTTCAGTTATGTACCTTCTGCTCCCTCCACCTGCACCTCTGCAGCAGTGTGTGGCTCATTGTGCCTGAGGAGAGTTTGAACACAATCCCAGCCTGGCAGCCTCTGGAAGCAGTTGTGTTGCTTTACTGTGGTGTAACAGTCTACGATGGGCCTGAGTTTTATTATTTTAAGGACAGTCAGTAATCATCATCATGTTACTGTCTGATAATCCAGGGGATACATCACTTGTGGAATTCCCAGACAAATCCCACCCCTGGCCCACAGGTAAAAATTTGATTCAGTAAGCATCAAAATACAAAAGAAAGTTTCAGTTACATCACAACCAAACTTCAGTATGAAGCATTGCTTAAGTCCGTGTATCTTATATTTCCATTTAATCTATACACTAGAGCTCACCCAATGTGCCCCAAGATCTCATCTCTGTCAAGAGGTCTCATCTCTTCTGAGTAAAAATTACCATTTCTGTGTGAATTACGGCATATGCAGAGAACTTGGTCTATAGAGGGAAAGGATAAAAATTAACTGAATTAAAACTCCAAGGAGGCACCACTGCATAATTTACTGATTAATTTGAGGTTTAGCTGGAGTACTTTTTTCTGGATAGGCAATCTTTTGGAGAAAAGATGTTATTGTTCCTTGGAAAGTTTCTGGGAGAAATATGTCTAATTGAAAGAAAGAACCACATTGAAAATATTTCAGCAGCAATCTTCCAAAGAAAACACTGACCAGGACAGTGAGGCTTGCTTCCCAGGAGTACTGTTTGGCAGCCCAGGAACACAGTGCACACATATGTAAGCACCTCTTGTTTACTTAGGGGCTTTGTCTTCTTTGGAACAGAATGCAGAGATTTACAAAGACTTACAAATGTATGAAATAGCAAATTATGCAGCATCAACAACAAAAAAATCTGCTTGCCTTTATTTCCAGCAGATACACTGCAGATACCCTGCAGAACCTGCACTGCTTCTATGCCTGGCTGTGTGTTTTGGAGGCTCATCCCAAAAGGTCTTATAAATTCAGTGTAGCTTTCTTTCCCCACCATCAATCCAAGAGAAACAAAACCTATTCAGTGTGGAAACCTCCACACCGGACTGAAATCCCACATGCTTCCACCTGCATTTATCTACATACAAACCATCTGGTATCCAGTAAGACTTTTCTTGTCTTAGGCATTAGGTTTGCTTATCTGCATTTCACCCAGAGACTCAGACAGTGAAAGGCAATTTGTAGAGCTGAAAGCACCCAACTGTTTTCAATAATCCAGCTTTACATAATGGAGCTGTCACCTGGAGAGTGCCTGTTCACAGGTGCGTGGCACACCTCACACTGTCCTCCTTGTGTGGTCTCACACTGACACGGCCTCTGTGACACCCGGGGGGGCTGGGCTGTACCTGGCCCATACAGCCAAAAAAGTGTGCAAGGGAAAGTGTTCCATGCAAAAGCCTGGATCCCAAGTCAAGCTCTATAGAGTGAAAGGACCTCATGCCTTGTTCATAGAAAGGCACTTAGCTATGTCCAGCGGGATCCTTTCTTCTGCAACCAGTCCCAGTTCAGCTGAAGGTGACCCACACACCACCCTGACCCTTTTGTGGCAGCTGCAGAACTTCCTTCCCCCTGAGGGAATTGAACAGCTCTGGACTTTCCTAATCTCCTAGAATAGGGAAAAAAGTCACTCTTGCACGGCAGAAATAGCAGCGGGAGCATAATTTCTGGCTGACAATGACAAGACCACCTGCCTAGAGTGCTGATTGGAACCATTTTTCCATCCATCATTCCTCATAGTCTTGGAAATGCAAGTTAATTACCTGGACTCCAGGTTCTTCTCCACAGGCTCAGTCACCATTTAAACTCAGGCAGACTTCTTTTATGATGCTGAGACTTTGTTAAACTCAAATAGCTCCTGGAGCCAGGTCTTCAGGAACACATTAAATATCATGATACTTTAATCCGGCCTTGATATTGTGAAAGTGTAAAAGTAAAAACTCTTGGGCGTCGCCAGTCTCTGCCAACAAGGTGTTAAGGGACAAGCATTAGCAAGGGACACCGAAGGGGAGCCGTGGGCAGCCAGAGCTAATGCACTGCGGCTGCTTTCCCCTACACTTCCCTTTCTGAGGAGCAGTGGTGTTATGGTGGATTGATATTGGTGGTGGGTAAATGTAATAAAATGTTTGTGTAGCAGGGTGTGATTTCTCACCTTTACTTCCTGCAAATTTAATGGGAAAGGCTTTATAAATAATTCTGGCTTTGTCAATTTAAAATATGGATTAAAATTTACTATATATGTTTTCAAATTTTAATGTGCTGCTTTTTTTCCCCCCTTACCAACAAATTCAATTTTAGTTTTGCAGATGCTATTCTTGTCTCTGTAATAATGACGGCTAATGCAAAAGCATTGGTACTGGATGCAAAAGGAAGCATGAAAATTACATTGTCAGTGTTGCATTATCCTGTTCTTGTGAGCAGGAAAAGATAGTCAGTGGTTTTCTTTGCATTCAGTGCTCATAAATAGCAGTATTTTTATAATTTGATGCCATTATTCTGGAATTCTGTGGGACAAATTTCCATCATTTAGAGCTGTGTACATTCAAACAAATGTCAGCAAACTGAGAAGTACATGAAATGTTCGCATTAGCTAAAAGAAAAAAATGTCAGACAAGTACATTTTGAGCAGATTCAAACTCAAAAGTGAGACCACACAACTGTCATTCTTACACCACCACTGACATTGTATAATACACACCAGGACATAATTTAGAACCTCACTCTGCTAAGACTATTCATGTACATAACTCAGACTAAGGGGCTAAGATCCTTTACAGTTAATATGCATATGAATATGTATTTGCAGGTTTGGGGCATTAGTTGACAGTTAGCTGACAATTCAGCTGTAGCGAAAATGCAGCTAATCGGACAGAGAAAAATAAGAAATTTCCTGTACAATGAGCTATTCATTGACCTTACCTTTAATCAGCTGATCTATTTCAGACTGCATGATGGATGACAATGATGCTGAAGCCTGCCTAACCAATGAAAGAATAAACACCATGGAGGAATATTAAATCTCCATTTTCTATCAGAAACGAAGCATTTCCCTAAACGGCTTTAAAAAAATCTCAGTGCTGAATGTTTTACATTTTCCTTTATGTTTCACCATCAGCCAACACACTATTTCTATTTGATTGTATAATAATATTTATGCGCAGTTTCACTGATCTGTGCAAACACCCGCAAATGGATTTTGCATCCTTTGTTGCTTTTTAAGTTTTATAAGCCTCTTTCTAGTACATTCCCATCTCCAGTTTTAAAGATCAAGAGGAGAAATATCCCACATCCTAAAGTACTATACAATTATGCAACCTCACTACATGCTCAGATGGAAAGTATATGACAATTTACACAAAACAGGGTTGTTATTTTTTTGAGACTGTTCATATGGCCCAAGCAACCCTGATATGGTGCTGCATACAATATTACATTCTTTTATTTTTAGAAAGAAAAGAGTCCAGCTGTGAAACTCCTTGAAGCAGTGCATTGCACTATATTTGCAATTTACAGAGCGAGGCAAAAAATTTGATGACCACAGCCAGTGCTCAGCTCCTGGCTGACCTTCTTCAATGGGGCAGCAGCCCTTGGTGTACCCTGACAGACCATGTGTTCAGTGCCCTCTACACTTGATGAAAGCAATAATAGTTAAGTAATTAACATCCCAAAATTTGAAATTTCACCATTTTCTCTCTGGTTTCATTGGTCCAGAGACAAAAAACACCAACAAGCAGTAGCGTAACATAAAACAGAAAAGCAGCCAATGATTTCTCAAGGTGCTCCTGAATGTCTTTCCTCAAAATACATCTTTAGGGAAGTGGCTCTCAGGAGCTCTGAGGGGCCCTTGGCAGCACCTGGTACCATCCTCATTCCCAGAAGTCACCACTGCTTTAACTCAAGTGGCCTGAAAAGCCATCTTCCTAAATGGGACCACACCAGCTCCCCAGAGGATGTTGTGTGGTGCTGCAATGCCCTACTCTCCATGTTTTCCTGTATGTGTACTTTCCTGTAGAATAGAATAGAATACCTTAGTTGGAAGGGACCTACAACAACCATCTGGACTGTCCAAAAGCTAGAGCACATTACCCAGGGCACTGTCCAAATGCCTCTTAAATTCTTACATGTTTGGGACATCAACCACCTCTCTAGGGAGCCTGTTGCAGACCTGTTCCAGACCGACCTCTTGGTAAAGAAATGTTTCCTAATGACATCTCTGGACCTCGCCTGATGCAGTTTGGACACTATTCCCAGGCCATATATCACTGGATCCCAGGGAGAAATGTTCAGTACTTTCCTCTCTACTTTCCCTCCTCAGGAAGATGTAGAGAGCAAAGAGATCTCTCAGCTTCCTTTTCTGCAAACTAGACAATCCTAAAGTCCTTTTCCAGTCCTCACAGGAGCTGCCTCTCTTCTTGGTAGAGTTTGAAAAGGGAGCAGTTTTCCACATCTATGTTCCCCAGGCTCCTGCCACCTCGATGTGACAGAGTGGGTAGGAGGACCACAGATGAAGGCCTGGGTATCCAGCTGATACTCCTCCCTAAAATTTGACTCTGTTTAGTTTAAAACTCTCAGATTTTAAACTAGGGACATCATTTTAAGTGCAGCTCAGCTTTTAAGAGTCTTATTATATCTAATTATATGAGTCTTATTTGACTTGTGAGCCCTTCCATGACATGGTGGTGTAAGAATTGCAGTAGTGGCACATTTCATCCACAGTACCTGGAGTGCTCACAAATCCTTCATGGGATTTCTGGGATATTCCCATCATCTCAGACACTAAATGATCTACAAAACTAACAATCAGAATAGAATCACAGAATGGTTTGGGTTGTAAGGTGGGCAGGGACACCTTTCACTAGACCAGGTTGCTCAGAGCCCCATCCAACCTGTCCTTGAACACTTCCAGGGATGGAACATCCACAGCTTCTCTGGGAAACCTGCTCCAGTACTTCACCACTCTCACAATAAAGAATTCCTTCCTATCTGACAACTTGCCCCTTTTCAGTTTTTCAGTGGAGGCACTTAGCTCCCCAGTCCCCATCTTTGTGTCCATCCACTCAAGAAGTGGGGGAAGAGAGGCTGCCATGGAAGACTGGGGGAAAAAAGATATTGACTACTTCAGTCCTCTCCTCATCCATTACCAGTTTCCCAGCAATGCTTATCAGGGGGAGGACACCTTCTTTGACCTTCATTAATAGAGGTTAGTAATTTGAATTGATTCAAACATTGTTGCTTGTCTGAAAATAAAGAGTCCTTACAAAATTAGTGGCAAAAGTAGGATTATTTTGATGCCATGAAACCTGAAGAGAATAAAAGTTGCATGTTATTAAAATATCATAATTAATACCAGCTGAAACCCACTTTTAGTTCTGAGACATCTCTGCAATTGACAAATGAGCTCAAAAATTTTGTATAACTTTTTGTCATTTTGCAGAATAAAGTAAAAGGTCTGAAAACAGTGACCCTTGTGCTGCAATTCCACTGCCTGGAAACTAAATAAAGAAATCAATAGGCATGCAGAGTGCTCCTCCATCAGCCCATGTTCGGTTTCCAGAAGGGTGTACTGAAGTGTGGCTTAACAGTAAAACAGAATCTGACTGGTACTTTCAAATATCCTTTCAGATCAGTAAGTTTTTATTTATAGTCCCCTGTACAGAGGATGGATAGTCTTCCTTTCAAGCAGATGGTTTCCTCCTTCTGTGTGTGTTTTTACTCATCAAGTCCTGAATGATAACATTGTTGATATGCCATTACTGAGAAGTAGATTTAAGAAAAGAAATTAAATAATCCAGTTGTAAAAATAAAACATATCTGTTTGTATCAATCAATTAAAGCTCCACAGATCAAAACATATACAATTCTGTAAGAAATAAGAACTTTTTAGAAGTCATGATTTCCTGAGGAGTGGTAGAAGCAGGAGGATATACAGCATATATCCAAAGGCTCCTTGAAAACTACCTTGAAAATCATAACTTTATTATGTAAAAGTTAAATATATTAGTTCAATTCAGTGATTTTCCTTTGGTAAGATCTTTTTCATTACATTCACGTACACACAGGGTGGTGTTTCCCAGCTGTCAGTGCAGTCTTTATTAAAGCTACATGACTGGAGCTGAAGGCAGACTCTAGCTCCCAGGTCTGAATCCAGCAGAGCATTTAAATTCATAATTCTCTCCAAGAAAGTGCATGATCCTGTCCACTTTCTGGGCTGCCCATAAGCTTGAAAGTAAGTATGTGCCTAAGTGCTTCACTGGAGCAGGGCAGTGTCCTGCAGCCGTGCTGAAACACTCAGTCCATTTTGCTTTTTAAGGAGGTCATTACTGCTTGAAAGGAGTATTTCTCTGAAATAGAACGGAACAAATGTCTCAGAGCTCTCATTCATTTCCCTCTCTGTCCCTTTTCTCCTTTCTGCAACTCCCTTCTTGTTTCCTGTCTCAAAACATCAGCTGTGTCTGTTCCTTACGAAACATCACAGCTAAACAATCTCGCTTAAATGGCTACTCTCTCTGCTTTATGTGCCTCTGACTTAAATTGAGAACCTCTTCCTTTCCCAAGGCTCTATTTTATCTTCTGATCCCATTTCAACCACCAATATCACCAGCTGTGCTGAGCATCATCATTTCCCACAGCCAGAACAGCTGTGGGGTGTTCCTATGGTATACCTGTCATGCTTTGCCCTTTCTACCAGCTCTGCTCCTTCCCTCATTTAAAGCTTGCCAGAAACACATCCCCATCACGTAGTGATAATACAGCTACCTGTCAGAAGAGCTTTTCTGTCTGGGAGCAAAAAAGGCTGGTGAGTGAGACCCACTATCAGGGCAGCTACAGAGAGGACTCTGCAGGGTGGTAAAAGCTCCCAGAAATTCTTGGACTGAAGTGCAAACATCACAGCACTGTGGTGAAACACTTTGAGCCCTAAAGGAAGATCAGTATACAGGAATCTGTGACTGAATGCTGAAATCAGTGCTGCATTGCAAGGACAGTCTAAAATTTCTTCCTTACACACTTTGCTTAATAGAGAAAGAGCTGAGGGCTGGAGATGTCAGTCTCTTTTAATGAGGCCTCTGAGGTTTTTGATAAAGCTGCTTAGATAAAAGAAACCAATTTGGTTTATCGTCTGGTACAATCACATTCTTCCTGCAGTGCTAGTCTTACAGAACGAGTGATGGTGATCAAGCTGATTTCATGCTCACGAGGTCACAGTTAATCTAACTGAGCCTTTGCAGCAGTCTGTAAAGAGGTTGACATCCTAAAAATCTGCCCATTTGTCCTTCTGTATGGGTTTTGAGCTTTTTTTTTTTTTTTTTCAGGGGATTGGAAAAGCCCTAGAAGACACAGGCAGATCCCTGGTTGGTCTTGAGATCTTATGTGCCCTGTTACAGTAGATGTGGCCATGCTGGTGGTGAAGAGGAATTGGGATCAAGCGAGTGCCCTCAATGAATGGAGCAAGATTCTGTGAGCAAACACACGCTCCTCGAGATGACTAATAGCAGGCTTCAAGGAAACACTGGAAAAAAACCAGGGAAGTATGAGTCATCTGTGGAATGTCAGTTTGCGTGTGTCTTTATGTGGCATGCAATTATTTTTATACACGTTTAATTAATTTTTCTTTGTGTTTCATTGGGGACTATATTGGTTTGTCATTCTCCTTGCTGGGTATATCGACACACTGTTACACTGTCAATGACTCCTTGAAGAACACTGCAGTGAATGTGGCTGCCCCCAAAAGCAGTCCCAGCTGGAGACAGCAGCCTGAAATGTTGCACAACCCTGTCCTACACCTGTGTCTGAGGCCAAAGAGAAGAAGAGAAGGGAAGAGCCAGAGATGCTTCAGCTTTGGGACTGGCTGTGCTGGCCCTGGCCCTGGCCCTGGCCCTCCCCTGGCTGCAGAGAGACACAAACATGAGCATGCTGCCCCGGGAAGGGCAGACGCATTTGGGGCAGAGCTGAGATGCTGCTGAAGCCCCAAAGTCGAGGCAAAAGGGAGTGCTAGGGAAAACAAGATGTATAGAGCCAGCTCCTACCAAGTGCAAGCACAGGGAAGTGTCTCAGAGGAGGAGAGCTGCGAGTGTGATGCGGTAGCTGGGGGTCTGTGGAGGCAGCTGAGGAAGGGGCAAGGGCAATTTCCCTGCTCCTTCTTGTTCCTTCATCTCCACAGGGATTAACCTGAGGCAAAGGTTTAGGCTAGGAAGAAAGAAAAGTGTTTTGTCCAAAGAGGAGAAAAAGACAGTAGATTTACTCTTGACATCAGGAGAAATGCTGTATCTTAGGGCATTAGACATTTGTTGATTTTAAGGGGTTATTTTTTTATCCCATTACCCATGAGAAAAGGGCTCTGATTTTTCTGGAGAAGTAAGTTGTTAAAGCTGTTCCCTGAAGATTTGATTTGCTCATGCAAGGTAAAAGCAGCCCATGGCTCTCCTGTGTAATAGAGCCTAGGACATGAAGGAGAGGGGAAATCTTCCTGCAGTAAATGTCAGTGTTGCTTTTAGCTATTAATATACTTACTGCTGTTATATATGAGTTTAACTCATTAAAATCTTTGTCTTTTCCTTATTTAAATAACCATGTGCCATTAGGGTCCCCTGCGACAGAGCTGCCCTCTGGGCATGTGGTGGGTAGCAAATGGGAGGGTGTCTGCTCTGCCCAGGCTGGGATACCACTGAAGCAAAAGCATGAGGGTATCTTTGGCCAAGGCTGTGAGCCCCTTTATCTCACCTAGATAATATAGCTCAAACCAGTGCCATTAAAACCAGTAAAACATCTGACAAAACTGGGCAAATTAAGGAGTACCAGCCTTCTGTCAGAGGCATAAAAATTTTTTGAGAATGCCCCTGCACTCAGGAGTAAAACTGAAATAACCCTGTTCAGCTCAGTAGAGTCTCTGAAGGAATGAAGCTAGTTTAAGCGGAATAAAATTCCTGTCTGACACTTGTTTCTGGCATTTTCCCAGCATGTCTTCTGAGCACAGTGCTCACTGCTGGGCACCTCCCCTTGTCCTCTCTCTCTACCATTTCATTGGCATTATTTCAAGGTTTGCATTGCTTTTTTCAACCCTTTTTTGCTGGCTAGTTTAGCCTTTCATTTATAAGAGATGTGAAATTTTGCCATCCTCTTGAGTGTTTTTAATTTTGGTGTATGTTTAGCCTATGTGCTTTGAAGCATACAATTTTTCTTATGTAGTTTCTTCATTTGCAGTATTTGGAAATTAAATTTTGATATTGTGCCTTTAAAGAAAGGCATGATGCTTTTATTTCCATTCTTTATGGCTACCTTGTAACATGGGTTTGACCATGTTTCTGTGCAAAATCCTTGCCAACATTTAGCTTGTTCTGGCCTTTTGAAAGCCGTAAATAACACTTCTACATTCTTGCATATTTTCTAAGTGTGAAAATGCATTGAAAAATGTATTTCTTCTGTGCTGTATTAGGGCAGGAGAGGCAAGGAGTAATTCTGTCCTTTACTTCAGTATCCCTTGTACTTACAGCTAGGGATGTGAGTTGTGGGTTCTGCATCAGTGCTAAAAGAGCTGTTTTTACTTTTCATAGTGACTTCAGCTGGTCCATCTCCACCCACGTGTGAGAAGAATGGTGTGCTTTCAACTCATCTCTTTGTATTTACAGAGTATCACAGGTAATGACTTTGCTTTTCCCAGAATAAGCCAACAAGCCTCTGGCAACCCAAGTGCTGCATGAAAAGATCCCTCTCACTCTACATGAAAGTAAATCAAGAGTTTCATAACTGCAGGGCCCAGAAAAGAAAAATTGGAAACTGCAAAACCAGAATAAATTTCTCTTGTCTATACTCACAAGAGGAATGATCAATTTAGTAGCAGGAAAGCTTCCTGACTGACAATATGTATTAAGATGTTACTTACGAATCTGCACTTTTCTGCAGGTACTTCTTATCTTTTTAGAAAAAAAGAGATAAATTTCCTGTCTTTAATAGTGTCGTTCATAGCTTCCACTTCAGAAAAAAATTGTACGATGCAGCATGCACTGTGGACAATTAAGCAGAGACTGGACACCCTTATAGAGCTAAATGTGAGGTGTAGTGAAACACCATAAAGATGGAAAATTTAAAGCTTTGCAATTTACCACAAAGACGACTAAAATCTAAAAGCCTTGATCTAAAATCTCATTAATTTTTTTAATTGAAACATTTGAAGAGCATTTTTCATTTGACACCATCTTCCCTAAAGTTAACAGAATGGGCAGAACGTGTTTCACAGTTCCCAGACCATACTTGACCGTGGAGGAAGCCCACACCCTACAGTGAGTGTGTGTTTGAGGAAAGGTTTTATTGATCCTTAAGACCTAGCCTAATTTAGCAGGGATTCTTCTGATACAGATGAATTCATCACTGGTGTCCTGAAGGGGAGTGTTGAGCACTGGTGACAAACAAGGTGTTTGCAAATCTCGGATGGTCCCTTTGAGGCATGCTGCAGTTTCCTGAGATATTGCTCCCTATTGCAGTGGCACTGGTGGCTGCTCCTGAATAGGAAAATACTTGTCAAATTGTAGGATTCATCTGTCCAAATGAATGTTTCACATTCTTTGTGACTTTTGTCTTCACTGCTGGTCAGGATATCTCCCCTGTAGGTATGAGGGGAGACACGGAGGCTGGACTGGCTGGTACAGACTCTGCAGTCCAAAAGCCCTACCTAGGGTAATTCTCTGTCTGGTGCATCAAGAGTATTCAAAATTGAACATTACTATTCTGATGATCCTTCCCCTCTGTTTTCGTTTGGGAATCTGTGGATCTTTTGTGTGAGATATGAAGCACTGTGCTCCTTAGGCTTGTGTTCCCCTCCCAGCTGTGGAGGAACCCAGCATCCAAGCAGAATCTGTCCCTGCAGAGCTGCTTGACGTGTAAGTTGCCAGCTAGCTGTAGTGTGTGCTCCCCCATGGCTTGAAATATTGTCAGAGGGAGAATCTGTGGAGGATTGCTTGTCATCTGATTGCATTATTTTTCAGCCACACAAGCAATAAATATTTAAAGTCTGGTTGTAGGTGATGTAACAACTCTGTAAATACACGCTTCTGAATACAGAAGTAAGAGGCTGATCTTTTCTTTTAAGAGGAAACAAATACATCTCTTCTTGGCATAAAGTGTCCTCCTCCCCATTCTGTAAGGAAGAATATGTTGAGACAATTTTTCTGCTATGAATGAAGGTGAAAACTAAAGGCAGAAAAGTACTGCTGCATATTTATTGCTACCTCCTGGCGATCCTCTGTTCTTTTCCATTTGTCAGATCGAAGTATTAGATCAAAGCCCAGAAAAGAAAGGCAAAGAGTGAGAGAGAACTGAGAGAAATGAACAGCTTCACTCCTTCTCCTGCTGCATTATCCCTCCCCACCCTGTTTTTTTTTTCCCTGGCAGAGAAGCTGTGAACAGTAATAGAGACAGGAAGCAGTATGGGAGTTCCTGTGACATTTTCTGTCTTCTTTACAGCATCTTCCATTATTCCAAGTAATTTGGTTTTACAGGAATATTTACAGTTAGCTTTCACAAACTGAAACTGAGTATTGGCATGAGCCTGAAGATGCTGGGCCCATATCAGCACTACTGGAAAAGGGCAGGGGTGGCCAGAGAGGTGATAAAGACCTGCAGATGTGACTCAAAAATGAGTGCACTATCCTTGTCCTTGGACATTCACCACAGACTTTGTGTCATGTGGAAATAAATCCAAGCCTGTTTTGATGTCCTTTGTTATGATTCAATTAGATATTTTGCCTTAAGAATATTTTTGGAAGGAATAAAAATTATTTTGGCATTAACTGAAGGGAGATCTAGGGTCTCAGCTGATTCAAGCTGAGTTATGGCAGTGGGGGAGTATCTGATTCTACACATGGCCCTCTCTAGCTTTCCTGTATTTTTCTTCTTTCAAAAGAGCTTCCTGTATTTTTGGAGGTGATTTTATTAAATGCTTTTGCAATTGAGAAGTGACTTGGTGATTTGACTCATGTAGTTTGTTTCTCCTCTGTGAGGCATAGTTAGTAAACTTTTTTGAATGTATAAAGAATTAGGTAAATGTGATGATGTGTGAAGAATCTTACACCCCTGTTGCTTCTGAAATCCATCTAATGAACAAATTCCTTAGTGGTCATCTCAGAATAAACCATTATCAAACAACTCTTACCTACTAAGAGAAATTTCTTTTCAAAAAGCCTAGCTTAAGCATAGTAGAATATTTATTACATGGCTGGCAGTATTCTTCTGCCTGAGGGATGGACTGCAATTACAGCATGGTAAATATTTCATTAGAACAAAGCAAAACTTCATGGGAAGTAGCCTTCCCTTTATTTAAAACATTTATTAAAATACAACGTTAGAATCTACATGGGAATAATTCTTTCTACCTAATCTACCAACTAAGCTACAATTTTAGGCGATACATTTTGTTATTACAAAACCTTGCATATTAGAGCAATCTATCTTCTCCTCTGAGAAAGATGGACATCTTAACACAGATTAAATTTACTGTACACTGGTGTTCCTTATGCCATTCTGGCTTTTTCAAGGAAGAAAGAGCAGGTGCAGTGATTTCAATGCCGTTACAAAATCCCTTCTCTTCAAAATGACAATGTAAATGTAATTTAAGTACAAGACCTAAACACAAATGAATGTTGAATTCTGCACACAAGGGTGGGAAGTAGTCACTTGGTACTGCATAAGGATGCATGTGCAGTTTTGGAGAGCAGTGTTCTACATTAAATCTTTCCTGAATTCCTCCTGTTTTAACATTGTCCACTTCTCTGGACAGTGGAAAAAGAGACTAAGACAATTTTTGAGGGCTCATCCAATTGCAGCAATTTTCTTAGTGAATACAAAAGTCATTTACGAGCACATATGAGGAATGAGGTCTTACTGAACAGTAATCTGGCTAGAACTCCTTTTCACTGGAGATCATCTTTCTACTAGAGCACCAGATTATACAACGTTATCCTGGGGAACCCAAAATGTTATTGTATTCCATATCTACCTGTGCCCAAAATTATTACAGTCTCTCTAAGACCTGGCAGCTGGACACAGGACCACAGAAATCAGCGTGCCAGGTCTTTTTAAGGTCAGGGTCGCTCAGGCAGAATTCTCCTGCCCTTTCCCCTTCTTTATTGAGGGGAAACTGGGACAGGGCAAGGCAGAACCCTTCTTTTGCTCGCCGTGAGCTCCTTGCCTGCTTGCAGGGAATGCATTTTGCAATGCTAAACTGCCTCAAGGGAATGTCACAATACCTGTGTAGAGCCGCGGTGCGGAGCCAGAGCCGTCGGGGCTGGGAGGTGCAGGTTCAGCACTCAGGGAGGGCAGTCATGCCCTGCAACACACAAATGAATGGCTCAGAAACTGCAGTGCTGGCACCAGGCAGGTCCAGCCAGCCGAGGAGGAGGCAGAGAAATTCACTCTGCAGCTTTGCCGAGTTCTCTGGCTCCTGAGTATCCCAGCCCCAGGATCTTTCAGCCTCCTTTGTCAACGAAGCTGCCAGGGCTGGAGACATTGAGGGGATGTTGCCCCTGAGATTCAGCAACTTTGTATCCAGTTATTATTTACTGTTATTTTGCCTGTTGCTGTTTCATTTTTTTAGTAAACAGTAACTTTTTCACTTATATCTACATGCATTTGTCTCTCTTTATAGGTGCAAAGGGAAGGGTTAAAACAAAAAGGAGAGGTAATTAATTTTGCAATGTCCATCTCCTTAAACTGTCTTAAACCAAGACAATGTTTAGGCAATACCCCACTTTATCTGCTAGAGGTCTATGATGAGGCCCCAAGTCAGTAGCCTGGTCCTACAGTGGTAACAGCTTTCTTTCTTCTGCAAAAGCTAAGAAATTAAAAGAAAAACATCACCTCACTGCACCAGTCATAGGCAGCCTCAAACTTCAACTCAAGTTTTGTTCTTGATCTTTTCCCTAGTCTCTTAGAAAGTTGCAAAAGTACTTGACTACACTGCAGAATGTGCAAAACCATTTCTCATGGATCAGCGTTGCACTCATAGCATGACTTTCCATCTGTCCCAGCTGCTGCCTCTGCTGCTGTCCAGCAACAGGGAGCTCCAACTTGTCTCTGGGTAAAATGCACTTCTTCCTGGCCTTGTGACTTGTTTTTAAGTTGTGAGCTGTAAACAAGCAGGATGACTTTAACAGAGAAGACTCAACCAAAATTTCTGGCTCACATTAGCCAGTCCAGAGAATTTTATGGTCTTATTGGTGTGTTTTGTCCTAGCACCCTGAGCTCCATAGTGACTTCTCCAACTACACTGGAAAGCTGACACACTGCAAAAGTTAATGGACAGTGAAAACTGTCTCTAGAGAGCCCTCACCATACTTGATGTTACAAGCATCCAGATGCTGAAAAGCTGTGTCCCCTGGTTTAAAGCCAAGGCTGTTTCTCACCCTGAGAAAGGGATCCTGCAGTAAATCTACTCTGGGGCACAAAATCACCATTTATTGCATATGGCATGAGCTAGCTCCCAAAACGCAGCATCAGCTCCAGAGACCAAAATGAGTTTAGGTTCAATGCTGGTTTCTTTTGGGTTGCCTCCAGACTCTGAGGATGCAACCGCAAAGCATTCTAGCGAGACTCACCAGAATATGCAGATGGACCACAAGTGAGTCTCCAGAGCTGCACTCCCAGGGCTGGGCTTCCGTGCAGTGCAATACAGAAGTCCTGAGCAGACAGAATCTTAAGCCAGCACATTTTCAGAGGACTGGGCAACTGAACCACAGGAGCCCCCAGACGTGCTGCTGCATCTTCCCAGCCTGATGGGCTGGCAGTGAGGGGAGGCTGTATTCTGCTTCCCAGTGCCTCCTCCTCCAGGGCTGGAAAATACAGGATCATTTTAGAGCCCTTTGAAATAGCTCTGTGCTACTTAAACTTAGACACTTTAAGCTTTTTTCTCTTTTTTTTTCCTTTTTTCCCTCCTTTCCCCCCTTTTTTTTTCTTTAATTCCTTCTGTCAGAGGTAGAAATTAGTTGCTCGGAGACAAGGAGTTTGAATTTACAGAGCTGGTCATTGGGATGCTAGGCAGTGCCTGAGCATTGGAGGTTGAAGATTTCATGTGACAAAAGCAGCTGAAGTAACATTAAAATAGGTTTTGGGTGCCTAATCTCTTTGGAAACTTGATCCTTGCACTCTCCCTTTGAGGGTCACAGGATTAATTTAGCATCACGCAGACATGCTCTCCTTCAGAAGGGTAGTGAGGCACTCTGTGCCTGTCTTTATGTTTAGAACTAATACATGAAACACTCTACATGTAAATAACTATGCAGGGATTTATGTACACTCCTGTGCCAGAAGACAGACTGTCCAGCTCCACCTTGATAATGCTGCTTTCCTTCACTAAAAAGTCAGAATGAAATCTCACAGAAATGCACTAAACCACACTTATATTGTATTTAAAAGCAACAAAGGTTAAGTACAAATATGTAGTGCTCAACAGTGCTCAGCAGAAGAACTGAAGGGGATTTACAGCTTTAAGTTAGCAAAAATTATTGTAAAGGAAAAAAAAAGTATAGGTACTTCCTCCCTCCCAGGAGGTTAATGAGGATATACCAAAATGAAGGTGGTTCTTTGGAGTTGCTCCCAAAGTGGTCTCTTGGTGGAAGTGTTGGCATACCTCCAGCAACATTCCTTCTGTTTTTTTCTCATATAGATAGTAGGCTGATAAGCTTTGTGTCCTGGTGTGATGCACTTCACTCATAAGAAAGAAGCCACCACACACTCTATCACGCAACGTGCGTTAATGTTCAATGGTAAATGTGACAGTGATCTAACACAATTTGATGGCAAGGTACACTTCATTAGTTACTGCATTGAGAACAGAGTCAGACAAAACTGTCACAGAAACCCTCCTAATGAATCATGAGGCTTAGAATAGACTGTCCTGCTTTCTAAAAACCTTCTCAGAGAGCAGCCTAGGCACAGCTGGGTCCACTCCTAGTCCCAGACTTGGTCAATAATTTAGGTTGAAAGGATTATACATGCACAGTCAATCCTTTAGACCATTTAGCTAAGAAGCCAAAGTTTATCATGCTATTAATCACTCAGTGAGGATCTGTTGTGGGAAGAGATCTCTCGACCTGGAGGAGGAACCTTGGGAGGTGTCCCTGCTCAAGGAGAGATCCTGGCATGCAGCCTGCTGCCATACAGGAGAGCTCCACAGGCCCTGGGCTGGCCGCTATTTATAGAGAAAGATGAGTGACTTATGGTCATATTTGCATACCAGCAAGACGTCTGGGTCACCCTTCCAGACAGCCCTTGGCTGCCATGTTGCCATCCACCCCCAAAGTGCAGAGTAAGGGGGATGCAGCTACCACATTCTCCAATAATGGTTATTGCTTAAAAGGGAAAGCACATCTCATAGGATGTTAAGAATCCCAAAGATTCACAACACTAGCAATTTGCAATTATATTTAATACTTTCAGTAGTTATTGAAGGCATGAACATGTTGCTATCAAGTGGCAAGATATCTCTAAATCCTATAAGCCAAAATCTTTCCTGCAAAACAAAGCATGAGAGCAGCTGTCTTCTGGAAAGGTGCCTTTTTGATCATGAATTCTACATCTCTGTGCTTGCCTGGATTTTGTTAGAACAATTTTAACATCCAAACTCATATGTATGTCATCTGTCATCCAATTATTGGAGGTTATTCAAAGGTTATGTTTGACGAACTCATTGGAGATAAAAGCAAGCGTTTCATTCATTGATAGCGATTGCTGAACAAAGGCTTGGAAATCCTAAAGGAACTATCAAAATAGATTTAAACTTCTACACCACGGGAAGAGTGTTGCGAAGTCAGTGTGACCTTGACAGAAACAGCAGGTAGCTGTGCTCACACCTTCTGAAGTATGAGGGACACGTTTGCATAATTGGCTGAAGGTGCTTTTCATGTGACTGACAAGTTGACAGCTATTAATTATCTTAATATTTGCTTGGGGTTCTGAGCCTGCACCAAGTGAATAAAGATACTTTTGGAAATTAGTGGTTTTGTTTGCACTCCTTCCTCTAATTGTTTGCTAAATAATTTACCATCACTGTGTTTCAAATCTCTGAGTACTGCAAATAGTACTTAAATAGTATGGTTTAATGCAGAGCGAAGTAAATACAAATGTGTAAAGAATGTGTGGAAGAAGGGAGGAAGAAGTGAGTACACCTGGGCTTTAAGGGTAGACCTTAACAGTAACATAAGTGTCTTCTTTACCTAAATTTGATCATTTAGAGGTGGCTGGTACCAAAATGTTGTAATGTTTCAGGTAGATGTGCAGGGTCTTTTTTTATTATGTGGATGCTAAGCGGACTGTTAGGAACTTGAAGACTGTAGCAAATCTTCCAACAGTTTGCATTTCTGATTATCAAATAGCACACCAGATTAGGTTCCTCCAGAAACCAAACTCTCTACCCCTCCCTGGCTGAATCCTTTTTTGCTGCACCCACTGGTTCTCAGCATCCCTCATCTGAAACTCACTGGGCAACTTTCTACGTATTCCCCTGTTTTCCTTTAGGTCACAGTGATGCCTGTGGTGTTCTGGCTGCTCAGTAAATATGGTAGATATCCTTTCAGTATAAATATCACCTCATCATGCCCTACCAAACTCATGGCTACAGTTTGTAAGCATGTCATGTATTGCTGCTGTAATTTCTATTGAGATGAAATAAAACAAGTGATGCAGTAATGTTTTTTAAGAAGAAATTGAAATTCGGGGAAAGAGGTAATGAAAAGCTCTGTCTTTTGTAATTTCTAGTCTGAATTCAGAGTGGTCTGAATTTGTGAGCAAAATCTTCCATGATTCAGCAATCACCATGCAGTCCAGAAGTCAATTAATGAATAATTACCAGAAGGCATCGGTCAGCCTTAGATGGCTGCAGTTGTTACTACCATGCCTCAACAACAGAAACTTTTAGTATTAGGAGAGAATTCTGGCCTGCTTGGATAAGGTGTTCCTTGTCAGTCCTGAGGTAACTACTTACCTTGCGTGTGAGCCAGGATAAGCTTATAGGAAACTGATAAAATTGATTATGCTCTGTGGTAAAAGAGTGGCTGAAAACACAGATTTCTGCAAAACACTGACCAGCTTTCCTCCTTTTCCGTGATAATGCAGCCCCTCTAATGATTAATATCCTTAGATGATCCCACTACTAAGGTCAGCTAAGGTCAGTCTAAAACAGCAGCCCAGCATCAGTGAATGCTGAGTGGTTGTGGTAGAACCTTTTTGTTAGATTTAATTTAAGCAATGGTCGGTATTTCCCCATTTCTGTTATAACCGCAGGGAGAAAAGATCAAGCAAAGTATTATGAAAGAAATGATGGGAATCCTCTTACATATTTATGAAAAAATGATCTGCTTCTATCCTTTGGCATGTCTGGACTGTCCATATGCTAAACCTTGGGTAGATTTAGTTTTATTCTGCAGAAATTTCTCCAAAAAAAAAGTATAGAAAAAATCCATGGGGATAAAATAGAAAAATGCCATTTCCAGACCTCAGAGCAATCCTGATTAAGTACAGTAGCCATTCTTTGATAGAAAAAAAAAATAAAAGGAAACAAGGGTAGAGTGCAGTGTGCCTCATACTGCCTCACACCCCTGTCAATGTAGAGAGTCCTTCTCATTCCCAGTGGATGTCTTGATATTGCTCACCCAGCCAACCCACTGGCTCTCCATGAGTCCATACTGGTTAATGCTGTACCTGTAGGTGTAGATGTATCTGGTCTATACCTGTGGTTCTCTGGCAGTATATCAACCTAGGCAAGGCTTTGATATCCATGTAAAGATATATGGACATCCAAGTATGGTGTAAACCATGATATTCAAACTTGTTAAATAACGAAAAGCATTGCTGCTTTGTGCCAGATTAATACAGGCAGATCCTTCCAGTTGTTATTTGACTGTTCTGAGTACTTGGCTCTTCTCTGCTGGGTGTAACAGGGCTGACAGCTGGGGACAGGAGTCACAGCTTCACTTATCCAAATTCAGAGGAAGACAGCAATCAGGCTTCCAGCTCCTGAAGGCTTCTCATTTCCTGGCTGTTAAAACAGAAAAAGCATTCACATATAGATAGCAGGGACAACCTTTGGAGACAGAAAGGCAGGGAAAACTTTCAAACGTGGTTGCATATCAAATAACCAACTGTCATCCTGCCACACGAACACACAGAGCTGCTGCCATGCTGGCACAGACTCAGGATTGCCAGCCGTGTTCTTAGCCCTGGTCTAGGCAGGGTATTCACACATGTGCATGCAGCCTGACAATTGCCTCTATCACTCACTCTGTGTGTTCCCCTTGGCTCCATATAGATTCATAACGGCCAGAATATTTTTTGACAGACCTGAGTCAGAATTCATTCTTTTCATGCACAGAATATAATTTAGTTCTATTTGGAAGATAAAATGTGGGGTTTTCCTCGTGGATGTTTGTTTATATACTAAATGCAATATTATGAGTTCCTTGAACTGAATTTGGTAGAGGAACTGCCCTTATTTGCTTTCCTTCTTTCCTTTGCCTCCAGCTGCCTGTTCCAGAGCAGGGACTCCCATTCTTCTCTGTCTACCTATTACAAAAGCATAGTCTACAGGAGAGTATTTACGCAGCAAAGGGTACTGCTGCCCTCTACTCGTTGAAGGAAGCATTACCATTTCCTTATTAATCAGGAACACGTCTCAGTTTATGTCCCAAATCACCTTCGTTCTCACTGAGTCTAAATATTTAATCAGAATTTTTATCTCACTTGCGCTATGCATCCACCAGACAATCCACCCACGCATTCTCTTTTCCCTTAGCCACAGCAACACAAAACAAGGAGTTGCATGAGCATCACTATTTCCTGTGTCTTTATGGGACTAGGAGTAACTAATAAGATGCCAACTCTTTCAGAAATGTTTCCTGTAGCTGTGCCATTAACTCGCATCTCTCACGTGGATTCTCTTGGCTTCTGTTGTTTCTGAGCTCTTACTACAGTGGGCACCTTCATTTGGCAGACGGCCATTGCAAAATTTACCTATGTGATATAATAATATATAATATTGCATAATAATAATCTATTGTAAACCCATCTCCTAATTTATTTTTGCATTTGTCTTTGATACATCTTTGAGTTTCACTTCTTTAAAGACTTTCACAGGTCTTTAACTGTGATTAAGAGAAATTTTTGTTCCTGTATGTCCAAATCACTGTGACTCAAAATTTAACTAAAATTGAAAGACTATGTACAGGGCAGTTACTTGCTCAGCAGGACTCTCCAACACCTACATTCCCTTTGACATGAGCAGAGGGCTTTTCCTGCTGTCTGATGTGTCCTCATGGTGATTCTGTAAATAACCTGCAGTTGGGAGCAATTTGCTATCTGTGTGTCTCACAGGGGAATTCCACACTGAAAATCTTCTCTAGAATGACCTCAGTTTAAAAAACCCTTGATTTTCCAATTTTCTTTTTGCAGTGATTTTTAATTTTTCTGCCTGTCTAATTCTTTCATGGAGTGAGTATTGAGGGTATGCCTAAAGGGTGTCCTTAACACCTTTGGAGTGTTAGGACCAAACACACCTTAAGGGGTGTGGTTTCCAAGTGTCTCCTTGCTAAACCTTTCTCTGTCTGGGGATTTGTTACATATAAAAAGTAATACTGAACTGCAATGGTATCTTGGAATTAGCCTGTTTGCAGATACTTTGGTTCTGGCAATGTTTGTGCAATATGTTAATGTAAAGAAATAAAAATGATGTTTTCTGATTTACAAATGTAGTCCTCTTTAGAAAAATGCCTTGATTTTTCCTATTATACTCTTTTCAAATGGCACAAAATTTCTCTGTGTTTTAAAACGCTTTTGCTGAAAGTTTTATACATTGGCACTTCCTTCTGGCCTCCATAAATGCCATTACAGCACCCAAAGGAATATTGTGGTCTGGAAGCATTTCTAAAAACCTAACAACAGAAGGAATATGTTAAATCCTAGAGAAGCAGGAATTAATGAAATCATCCCACATCTTTCTTTTTTCTCTATCATGTCCACTGGGACATGAGTTCCAACTGATTTTTAAACCCCCTTGACTCATTCTTCTCTTGGAGCAATGTAAAGGGCTGCAAACAGAGCAACTCTGGCTTAGTCCGTGGAAGCAATGATGGGCTTACCATGAGGCATCTAATTCACTCAGGGGATTATTGTCTCCTTAGGCAGTGGAGGGGATGGCTGGTGGAAATTTAGATGGTGATGTTTCAGTAAATGCATCAAGAGCCTGTGCACATCTATTTGCTATTAACTTGTTTGTCAAAAAGAAACTGTGTAATACCAAGTGATGCCTCCAGTTGGCACTGGTCAGAGTCTCTACAGAACTACAGCTACCCTTTACTATGAATTTCTCAGGCAGAAAATGATAAAGAAATTCAAATGATCATTTCAGAGAAGACAACTTTTTATTATGAGTTATTTCTAAATATCTCTGCCTCACTTGTGTGGTATTAAATTGAAACATTTGCTTTCTTTTTAAGCCCTCACATGACTAAATTTATTTTTTAACTGCCAGATTGAGTGATCTAATGCATCTTGCACACGTAAAAACCCTAAATGGGGTCTAGTAATAGCAACTCTGGACCAGGGTTTTTAAAGTGTAAATAGTTTGATGTATACATTTCAGAAAGCTCCTAAAATAATAATTTAATAGCAGCAAGATTCATATTTGCCACATGATGTGCTAAATTATGTTCAAGTTTTAAAATGGATCTCAGTTGATTTGTAGGATGTGTTAGCAATTAGTTTTACCAATGCTTTTGAAAGAAAGACTTGGATTTAGGCATAGAAATAAATTAATAAGGAAATCAGGAATATAGAAATAAACAGTTGAAAGAACTGGCATAATATTGCATACTTGAGACATCTTAGTGATCCAGGAGTCTTCTCTTCATGACAGAAGAGGTTGGTGTTTCTGCCCTATTAATTGGAATTTGGCCATTTTAACTGTGAGACCCAGAACTCCAGCTGGAAAAGGGAGGTGAGCAGGTGGGGTCTGGGCTGAGAGGAAAAATCCACCTCTGCCAGAAAGTTGCCGTTTGATGCAGCAGCTGACCCAGGTGAGGAAACTCTTGACTGATTCTGACGTTTTATTTTCATCATTTTCTGGTGGTTTTATATGACCTGTATGCATACCTCTGTCCAACCACAGAGAAAAGAGGAGCAGAGCTGAGAAAAGGAAACTTATTAGATCCAATCAATACTGAATATAGGTTATTTCATAAAATCCATTGGTGCCTATGGTGTGGCACTGTTAAAGATGGTAGTTTCAAATATTTGTTTTGCAATATAAGAACATAAGGCACAGAAAGGGCATCTCTGAAGGCATGGGAAGGACTTTACTGAGAATTGGAGTCTGGGAGGATAGGAAAGAGAAAAAAATATTTTGTATTTCTCTATTTTTATATTCTTCCCTGAGATATTTGCTACTGTCCACAAGGGTGGAAGGACCTCTGCAATGCCCCTGTCTGTCTGGGCTTGAATGCTCATTCCCAGGGTCAAGGGCCAGAGGAAGATGTGCAGGAACCGTGGAAATTCCCAGTGGAGCAGCTACACACACTACCAGAGCTGCCACTGAAGGTGGGCAGAGGAGAATCAGGCTACATTTCTTTGTGAAATGTCACGGTCATGTCAGGTATTTTCTCGTGTTCATTTCTGTTGGAAGACACGTGGCAAGAGCAGAGGTAGTAAGTGTGCTGCAGTGTTGCTGGGAGGCTGTGCAGCCTGTACCCTCATGGACATAAGTCATCTTGGTTCTGCCACAGTCTG
>VZRF01014333.1:164639-230463 GCA_013396875.1 Vireo altiloquus | reverse complement strand
AAAATGTTGTCAAGCATTGGAACCATCCCTGGCAGTGCTCAAAAAGCACAAGGATGTGCCATGGGTTGGTGGTGACTGTGGGTTGATGTTACCCTTGGTGATCTCAGAGGTCTTCTCCAACCTCCACCACCCTCCTGCGGCTCTGTGAATCCCAAGATGGTGTTCCCAAGTGCCCTTTAATGAGCTTTTTCCCCCTGTCCTTGTGCAGATGCCATCAGCTCCACCAACCCTCGTGTCATCGACGATGCCAGGGCCAGGAAGCTGTCGAATGACCTCAAGAGATGCACTTACTACGAGACCTGTGCCACCTACGGGCTCAACGTGGAGAGAGTCTTCCATGATGGTACAGCTGCCTTTTTTCATCCAGCACATCACTCCACACCCATCTGTTCCTTCTCAGTAATGACCCATCTGGGATAGCTCACATACTTGCCTGCTCACTTGAAGTAAATGCTGATTTTTTAGGCTTTTTTGTTGTATTTTCTGAGGTGGAAGACTCCTTAACTTGAATGCACCACACTGATGTGTTCTCCACCAGCACCTTTAGTCTTAACCATCTTAAGCTGACTTTAATCCTTACTTAACTTTCAGTTTTCTTTGTTGTTGGCTTTATTTTAGCCAAGTTTTCTTTGGTTTGGTTTAAGTGCTCGTGGAGAGGCTGAGGGGCTGTTTGTGCAGGGTGGCCAAAAATGCTGTGTTCAGGTACCATGGTGCTCGTGGGGTGTTAGAAATTGAGACATAGATGGGATATTGGGCAGGAATTGTTCCCTGGGAGGGTGGGCAGGTCCTGGCACAGGGTGCCCAGAGAAGCTGTGGCTGCCCCTGGATCCCTGGCAGTGCCCAAGGCCAGGCTGGATGGGGCTTGGAGCAGCCTGGGATGGATGGTGGGAGGTGTCCCTGCCCATGGCAGGGGTGGCATGGGATGAATTTTAAGATTCCTTCCACCCCAAATCATTCAGAGCCTTCTTGAGAGTCCTGTTGTAGGGGTTTTGATCCTTGTGGGTCCCTCCCAGCTCGGGATGTTCTATGATTCCATGATCCTGGAGTTGCTGTATGAGATGGGCTCTGTGCCCCCTCTAGTGGAATTTCATCCAAGTGTCCTGGGGCTTGGCTGGATTCTCTTCTCACCAGGCTCCTCTCGTGTCAGCCCCCTCATCACATCGCTAAAAACCTTCTTAATTAAGTTTTAATACTTCTCAGAGCTCCTTAGTTCTGGGGGTTTGTTTGTTGCCAGCTTCTCATGGCAAAGTCCTGCTCTGTCTGTGCTTAGGTGAGGCACCTTGCAATGGGGTGTAAAAAAGACACTTTAAAAAAAAAAGGCAAAAATTTCAAATTTTTACATGGATTAAAAAGGCAAAACATTCTAGTGTGTACATGGAGAAAAAAGACAATCGTTGTAATTTTTACATGGAAAAAAAGAGGCAAACCCTGTAAGTTTTACATGGAAATTCTCGTGTGAACCCTTTCTTTACCCATGCTGTTGGTCAGGTTTCAGAGGAGAGCATTTGAAGCTGCATCTTCTCTCTTTGCTCCCTGTTTCCTCTCGAACTAGTTGCAAAAATTACTGTTTTGACTGCCTAGATTTTCCATATTGATTAGGAGTTTCAAAGAGCCATTAGGGGGTTTTGTTAGCACATTTATTTTTGAGTGCTAGCTATAGTTAGATTGTTAATTATATATTCCAAGTCGTGGTGTTTGTGGCTCTGTCTCCAATCTCCTTCTTGGTTGGTTGTTGTTTTTTTCCCCTTTCTCAGAGATTTAGAGAGAAGTCTCTTGGCACAAAGCTAGTGTGAGAAACTCTAAAGCTTTCAGGAAGCTCATTTGTCTCTCTGCTCCATTTTGGTTTTAAGAAAGAATTGACAGGGATCGTGTGCTTTAAGAAATATCAGGGTGTTGTTTTACCCCCGTGGCAGCCAACCAACTCTTCAATATTTGCCAGCTAATAGGATTAGAAATGCTTCTGTATGAATGGGTTGCACTTGCCAGACACGTCTGGGACCCAATCCAACTCCTGATAATTTTTGCTGTTTATTTCGGCAGGAAACAAAGCAACTTCTTAACCCCATTAAGTGAGGGGGTGTGAATGAGCAGTGCAAGCTGTTAATAGGGAGCACTTGATTAAGTGTCCCTTGGTTTGTGCTGCTCTGGGGCGTTCAGGTTCAGTGTAGCTTTAATGATTTTTTAGTGCCTTCTTCAGAGGGTTCACATTAGTTGGGCAAGCTGGGATAGTGGAAGGTAGCCCTGCCCTGGCAGGAGGTGGAAGGAGATGAGCTTTAAGGTCCCTTCCAATCTAAAAATTCTGGGATTCTCTGACAGTAGGAAAAAAAAAATCCATCTGGGGATATTCCAGACTTCTTTAGCACACAGTTAGGGGATTTTGACACTTAATTCCTAGTTTGGGCTGTTTTGTTTGCAAGCTTTCTCTAAAATGTATTTTCTTGTTTCTGTGTTGTGCCTCGCTGTGATGTAGACCTACCTTTTGGAGGAAGAAATTGGAATTGGCATTGAAGAGCCTTTTACTCCTTCGTTGCACACACATTAGAAATTAAATTTCTAATTTGTCCCCTGCAAGCAGCTACTGAACTTAGTGGTCATCTGTTATGGTTCTTCTGTGATAACTCATTTCCCATTTTCTCCACAGCTGAGTGGTAAAATAATTTAACTTGAATGATTATTGTTATTATGAAAATGCTACTTTATTCTCCAGTTAAATCCAAATTTACCTCGTTTCCAACGCTTCATTACAGCTGATAAGCTCACTATTGATTGTAACAGAGATGGAATCATAGAATCACTTGGGCTGGAAAAGACCCTTAAGATCAAGTCCCGTAGTTCATGTTTTGCAAGAGGAATGCTGAGTGAAGTCAAAGTCAAAATCCTTCTTCACATTTAGGTTTAGAGGCTGTTTTGTAACCTTCAGCCATGTCCCACTGAGGTGTAATCTCAGATACTGTTGGGAGTTAAAACCTGAATTTCAGGCTGAAATAAAAAAGTTCCATATTCCAAGGGTTTAGCTTAGTAATGTGCCCAACAGTGGAGGATAATAAATCCTTTCTTCATTTTTGGTGTTTGGAATAGCTGCACAGGGGAATTGCATTCTAAAGATGAGATAAATGCTGGTAAGATCCATTTTGCTTCATATTTCCTAATTATGAATTAGAGATTTTTTCCCCCCCCTTGCTTCTCAGAAGGGATTCTATCAATGACATTGGAAATGATTATTTTAATACTTCTTGTCAGCACAGTATTGTAATGACCGTGTACTGCCCCAGGATGCCTTTTTAATGATTTTAGCCATCTTGAATTAGCTTGATGTACCATTAATGCATGAGAATTGCTTTTATTTCTGTTCACGGTGTATTCATAACTACTCATCTTGCCCTGCTTTATGTTTGGATTTTCTCTGACCCATTTAACCGTGGGCCATGCAATTCTCTGACGTCACAAAGCAGAAAATGTTCAAATATTTAGAGGATAAAATTCTACCATAAGCATCACGGGGTGTGAAACAAAAGGCTTTGAGTCTAACTTGGGTTCAGAGTTGAATCTGTCTCTGTAGCTTAGCAGTTCAACCAAGGGGGTTTTACTTCATCTGGGTGGCTGTAACACCCAGATTTTGAACTAAAACTGTCCCAAAATAGCAATAAACTTGTGAATATTAAGGCAGGACTTGCGGGTATGTGATGGCCTCACAATTTGCACTTTGCTCTGGTGCTGTCCTCCTGCCAGTATTTTTGGATGCTTTGTTTGCAAATTAACTAGTCTTTTCTTGAGGAATGTGTCTGCCCTGTGTAAAAAATTTACCAGAAGTATTTTACTTCCAGATGCAAATAATATTTCTGACGTGGTGTTGAACAAAGGTGTTAAAAGTAGAACTTCCCCTTTTCTCTATTAAAGGATGGGAGATGACAAATTAATTCTGGTGCAGCCAGATTGAGGGGAAGGGCTGTCACTTGCCATCAGCATTATCAAGTCACCTTTTATAAATGTGTTTTCATTAGGAAATGTTAATCAGCCTAATGGGAAGTAAATAAAGTCTCGGTCCCATCCCGACAGCTCTTTTGGGGAAAAGCTGATATTAACTCGGGCTCTGGATGTGGCCTTGAGGGATTCTCTGCTTGGGGAGCTGGGCTGGTGGGGACACCCCAGTGCAGGGCAGAATGAAGCAGCAGTTCCTTCAGCTCTGGGAATTCCTAAATCGGCTCTGGGAATTCCTTGGATTTTGGTGGAGACCTCCAGGAATGTGGCATCCGCAGGGACGAGCTGCTCTGAGCGCTCAGGCTGGTTACCCGTGGGCTGGATCAGCCTTGCTAACTCTTTGGCAGGGCCTCCCATGCTTCAAAACCGCTAGGAAATCAATATTTTGGCTGGTCACGTCCAGATATTTGTATTTTCCCGCTTTGTTTGGTTTGGTTTTTTTTTTTTTAAATGAGAAAGAGACGTGAGGGAGTCAATTTCTTTTCCTCGATATTACGGCTTAGCCTGGAGCAACAAATGTTCGAGCCGCTTTCGTTTTAAGCCCCCGTTCGTTTCAAGTCGTTGCAATTTTTAAGGTTTGGTTGTTTGGTTTTTTTTCGGGCGTTGATTTTAACGTAAATTAAACGTTTTATCCCCGTCCCGTTTCCCTAGGAAATAACGGAGCGCGGCGGGAGCGGCCGCCAGGGGGCGCCGGAGCCGCGGCGTGAGGGGCCCGTGATGGCGGCGGCCCCGGGGAGCCGCTCGGGGCTTTGTGATGGTTAAAAAAGGTTTTAACTTTTATATTGTTTCCAATCCCGCACTGCCCAGTGTAACTCTGCAGTTCCCTGGAGCTCGTTCAGTGCTGTTCTCTCATGCTCACACTGACATAACAAAGCCTCTCCAGCTCGCTCTCCAAGGACACCCAGACCCTCCTGGGCCCAACAACTGCAAACCTTCATCTTGGGGAGAGGGGGGCAAGCTTGGGCAAATTCCATCCTTAGCTAAAGTTTTAATTTGCTGATATGCAAATGGACCAAACCTATAACAGGGTGAAGAACTCCTGACCTGGAGTCCATCCTGGGATCCATTGGTGCAGGAGCCTCCATACCCCCAGAGTGTGACCTCTGAAAGCCTTTCAAATAAATCCCTCCTTTATTCCTGTCTGGTCTCTGTTTTTAGGTAGCCAGGTAAGGCATCAATGTCACTGTGCTGGGACATTCAAATGCTCCTGCTGCCAAAGTCAGCTGGGAAAAAAGATACAGAAACCCCCAAATCTGGTCACCCTTGTCTTGTGAAGTGTTTGTGTGTGTTTTATTCTGAACTTACTTCAGCTTCGCCCTTGCTTATGCTTTGCCCTTACACTTACTTTAGCCTTCCTGCCTGCAACTCTTACAGTCACAAATAAATGACAAGATTTAGTTTGGAAATAAGCATTTCACTTTCACCATTCTTGGTTTTTTTTGGTGGCTGTTTTTGTTTGCAGAGATGTTCCTGCTGGTTTCCCAGGTAATCTCTTAGCCCTCATTCTCATAGATGACAAGTTCTGATGTCATAAATCAGACTTTGCGTTGTTGTAGGAAGACCTCGTGTTAATTAGTAGGAGGAAATAATCCAATATATGAAATTTGTATAACAGAGATAGGCTCGAAATGAGCTGTATGAATTGAGCAATGCCTGGTGAAAAACAGGTGTGAAGAAGGCTTCATCCTAGGGAGCAGTTGGCATCAGTCGGATTGGGCTGGAAAATGGATCCAAGTACTTGGATTTATATTTTCTGACTGATTAATTGAATTTCACACTTTACACATTACAACTCACAATTTTTTTCCTGAGGATTTACGAGGTTTCTGTGCAGTTCCCCTTGTGCTTGGTGCTGCCATGCTCTTTGGTGGGCACAGACTTCACCTTTTTGCCAATTTTTTTGTGAAAATTGCAGCAACTTTGCAGGCTTCGGTGACTTTGAGACTGGTACTGCTCCTTCAGGTTTCTTCACCTGGATTCACAAATATGTGAAGGAAAGAAAACAGATTTTCCAGTGACTTGTCTGCATCCATTTTTCTCCTTCGTGGGATCAAATGATGGGATGAGGAGCTGTAGTCCAGAGTGTGGCATTTAAGAAATGAGCACAGAGGATTCGAATGATGTAATGCCAGTAAAAGTTCCAGGGAGGTTTTGATTTTAGCTGTAATGTGTCATTCAGCAGGTGACTTGTTGGAAACCATAATCTCTTGCAGAACTTTTCGTGTGACTTTTAATTTTATAGCAGTTATTTTATGGCACTTCCTTTAAGTGTTAATTTGAAGTGTATGCAGTAAGGCAGGGTGCTTAAAACCTAGATTTTATGCAATAGGTGACAGCTGTTAAATTTTTTGGAGAGTACAATAAATGCAAGACCCAAGTTCAACACAGAGACGTTCTTCATTAAATGGCAACAAGAACATTGATGCATCTCATCAAAATGTAAAAGAATTCAGGTTTTTAGTACTGATGGATGATTCAGAATTAGTCCAGTAAAGTCATAATCTGATTGAAATCCTGGGGCAGGAAACAAGCTGTTTGTTTGGGGGTAAATTGCTTTTTTTTTCCACGGTAGACCTGGGGGTAAGAGGCAGAATGATTCTGTTTGATAGACTTGTGTGTGTTGTGCTTGGGGGATAAAGTGCTGTAAACACATTTGTGGAGTCTCTGGCAAGCGAGCAGGAATTCTCTTCCCTTAAAAACAAAAACAGAAGCCAAAAATTCTGGAAGGAGGAGGAAGTTTGAAAATTCCTTATTTTTCAAATCTCTGCTTTTCTCAGTAAAGACACCAGGAAAAGCAGAATAGAAAAAAGTCATAAAGAAACATTTCCATGCAGCAGCTCCTGGCAGAGCTGGTGGCAGAAGCTGCAAAGAGCAGTGACAATTTCTGTGATTGTTTTTGAGCCGAGGGAACTCAACAGCAAACTGGGTGCTAGCAGGGCTCAGTCATGGGCTGTGTCCAAAGAGGAGGATTTAAAACCAAATAAAATGTGATCCAGCCTGGTGATACCTGTTAGAGAGAGGATTCTTCAGCAGCTACAAAATGATGCTGGAGAGGAACAGACCACAAGGTTAGGCAAGGGTTGAGAAGGGCTTCAGCAGAGCATGACCTCCACAAAGTGCCAGTTTATATTTGCTTTATTACAGCAACAACCTTTTTCTTCCTCGTGTGTGGTTTATTTCTAAGCGTTCTGTGTAAACTGTGCCTCGTTTGCTGCTTTTTGGGGGGGAATCCTCTGCCTTGCCCAGCATATCTCTGTCTCTCTGCTTCTGTGATTATGGTTTGATCATTTAATCTGACTTTTTCTTCTTGATTTTTTCTTAACAAATCTTAAAGCCCATTCACCTCATCTGCTGCCTTAGCTGTGTTCTGTAGAGCTTCTCCAGTGAGTCCTCACATGCAGAGGGCAACATGAAATGTCTGAAGCCCCAATTTTTTTTTTTAGTTATCCTCAATACATTTTCCCTTGGTCATTAGTTTTAACTGTCCTTTGTGGATTTCTCTTTAAATTTGCCAGCAAAAAAATTGCTTTGTTGGTTTAATATTGATGAATGGAAGATTAAGAGCTAACCCACGAGATGTCTTGTCTGAAGACAGAAAGGGAAGGGAAAATGCCCTTTTTGCAACTTCATTCTTTTCTGGGTGTGTTTAGGAACATTTATTAAAGAGAAGATCTCTCTTTGCCCCCTTATAATGAAGAGATGCTTTTGTCTGAGCTATCAAACGTTGAAAACTGGTGTAATAAACATAATCCTTTTGTAACCTTCTCTGTTGTGTAACAAACACATTTTCAACATCAAAGTTGATTATTAGCATAGCTGCTTCTTCAAAAGCCACTTCCGAAATGCATTGCAAATGGTTGCCTTTCAGCTAATCCGTATGCATATGCAAATCCCATTGAGCTGTTTGCTTGCCTGGGATTAGCATTGTGTATTGAGCCTTTAAAAGCCTCCCTGGATGCGTGGGGGTGGTGTGTGGTGGCATTCAACTCCCAATTCCTGCAGCAGCAAACTTCCAGAGCCGCTGCCAAGTCTGTAAGAGGAGAATCTGGTTTTTCTTCCTCGTGCTCTATAAAATAGAGAATCCTTAATTGTACATAATGAATTTGGGAATTGAGTTTTGGTCTGATGAGGTGTCGAGTCTCTGGTGATGCCTTAAATGGCTACCTAGAAACAGAGAGCATACAGGAATAAAGGAGGGATTGATTTGAAAGGCCTTCAGAGGTCACACTCTGGGCTCCAGAGGGATCCCAAAATGGACAATGACAGCTCCCGAGTTCTTCCCACTTTGATATCAGCATCAATTGCCCAAGCAGAAGCCAGGCAAGGATGGAATTTCCCCAAGCNAAGGCATCAGTGGTGCTGCACAAGGCAACTCATGCCCACCAAAGCTGGAACTTCTGCCTCTTTCTGTCTTACAAGAAAAGCTCTTGCACCAATCATGTGTGATTTTCATCAAGTGCCAGTGCAAAGTGAATTTTATCTGTAAACTCCTTGTTTTCTTTCAGTTTTTCGAGAGGATGATGTTGGCCTGGTTGTTAAACACTGAGTTGCTTCAGTGAGCAGCTTTATTTGTTGGCAGTCATTGAGGCTGTTGGTGGCTGGGCAGCCCCAAGGCAGGCTATTGGGCCAGGATAGCTGTGGGGGCATCAGGGCATCCCAAATCCTTTGCTAGGGATAAAAATATCCCTTGAAGCTTGTTGTCCTGTTTGTGTGATTACTTTACTGAAGCCTGGATTGCTGGGGTAGTGCAGTTTAATACAGACTGTTGTTCTCTGCATCAAACTTCTCTTTGTTTTCCGTAGTTATTGGAGCTGTGTGAAAATGGATCCAAGTACTTCCAAGTCCTGCCTGCTGCAGGATCTGGTCAATATTTAGTGGAAAAGGGAGAATCCAACACAACACCTTTTTGTACAACTCAAGAGATGAGTCTGTAGAACACAGAGCTGCTTTTTTAACAGCTTCTCTTAGTATATTTTGGTTATTTCTTTAGTTTGGTCTTTCCAGGGGTACCAGTCTGGGATCCATGTGGATTTGTTTCAGCAATGTATGCTGCATTTTGGTTAGGAAGTAAGCTAAAATCAGGAAGGAAAATGAGTTGGCAGATGGATGGGACTGCTTGGGCTGCCTCAGTTAGGAAAATTATCCCAAATATTAAATGTGGCTCTTGCACAGAGGGACTCAACAAGTTTTATTAAGGAATTAGGGAAACTGGGGGACTCTTAAACTTCTAGGNCAAGTTTTATTAAGGAATTAGGGAAACTGGGGGATTTTTACACTTCTAGATGTGGCACCTGGGCACATGGGTGGTGGTGGCCTTGGCACTGCTGGGGTAATGCTTGGGCTTGATGTTTTTAGAGGGCTTTTCCAACCTCTGTGATTCCTGGTGGGTCCCCCAACAGTCTCCTCATGTGACTTCATTATCTGCTGATAATTGGTCACAGTTTGCTGTTGCTTGATTTGCTTTGGTTTTTCTCCTCATTTTTGTTTTGGCTGCTGATTTATAGCCCTTGACTGAAAGTTTCCTGCAACTTCCAAGACTTCAAATTAAATTTTTGAATAAATTTTAACTCGGATAGAAGACATTTTTTGGAGCATATTTGTCATCTGTAACAAGTGCATTCCCTCAGGAACCTCTGTGTGTCACCTTTGATTCAAGAATTATTATAAAGCTTGTACATGACTAAAAATGGGATAGTTTTTGTTGATAAAGGTGTGAATTCGTGTTCCTTGTGGCTTCAGCACCAGATCCTTGAAAAGGCTGAAGGTGGCTTTCAGAGTCACAGAACCAATTTTGAATTAAGGCAGAAGTTTGTTTTCCTTCAAGCTCTATCTGCACTTAATGAAGGCACATTATTGGCAGATGCTGAAGAAATATTTTTTCCCATAGAAAATTGGATTTTGGGCATAAAACTTGTTAATGTTAATAAAGACAGGTCATTACTGGTCTCAAGTCAGATATGCAAACTGCAGGAGATGGAGTGCTGCTGGTGGCACTTCTGCTGGTGCTACTTGTGTGTGACAAAAGCCCTGGTGAGGAGTAAATCAGCCGGAGTTGAGCACACGAACAATTGTCTCTCTCCCATCATTTATGCCCCTCCTGATGGCTGATGCACTCGCTAGTGTCTTAGGCCTGGTAATTTACAGTCTCCCAGAAAGGTATGTTTAGATTTAAGCTGTGCAATAGTGGAACTAATAAGAAATAGAGGGAATTTATAGCACTCGGTGAGCGATTGGCCAAGTAGCTCGACATTAATTGAAATCTGAGGACTCCCAGCTGTCTTGCAGTTAAAAAAAAATTAAAAAGAAAAAAAAAAAGTCTTTTTGGATGAGTGAAACTATTGCTTTGTAGCATTTGGGAAGTACTTTTTGTGTTGATGGAGGATGTGGTTGGGATGAAAAGGTGGCATTCCCTGATCACCTGCAGGCACTGCTTGAGCTGCACCCATGGCAGTATCGCTCAGCTCCTGCTTTTACCAGCTCAGTGTGACTTCAGTTGTCTTTCTCTTGGAGTCAGGGAAAGCTGGAAAACTTTTCCTGTGGCTGTGAGGGGTCTTATACCCCCCCTGAGCACCCCAAGGGAACACAGCCTTTGATCTGAGCCCCTGGAAAAAGCTCCCAACACTCCTGGATGAAGTGAAAGCATTGAGAGTGTGAAGTGGGTTGTGGTTTAGTTTACCACAGGTTGAAGATTTGTAGTTTTAGGTTTTGTTATATACAGGAGGCCAAACATGGAGGATTCAGGGTGTTGGCTCTGGGTTCTTTCTCCTTCTCCTTCTCCTTCTCCTTCTCCTTCTCCTTCTCCTTCTCCTTCTCCTTCTCCTTCTCCTTCTCCTTCTCCTTCTCCTTCTCCTTCTCCTTCTCCTTCTCCTTCTCCTTCTCCTTCTCCTTCTCCTTCTCCTTCTCCTTCTCCTTCTCCTTCTCCTTCTCCTTCTCCTTCTCCTCCATTTCCTCAGGTCAGGTGAGCATGGGGCGATTGGTGGAGGGAATTTGATATAGAAGAAACGTGTTAGCAAGAATTAGTAATTATTGGTACAAAAGAAAGAATAGAATATGTTGTTGTAATTTATTGGGTGATAAGGTTTTAAAAACCTGCTGTACCTAGAAGGTAGCCGTGAAAACAGCAGTGACAGCCAGGCACAGGCTGTGCTTCTGAAACTGAGATAATTAAAAATAAACAACCCGAGAAACTGCAACAAAAAGCTTCATCTCCTTCATTCCTGATACGGGACACTGAAAAAGAAGAAAAATCAGCCAGGCCAGGGGCCCTGAGGCTCTGTCATCTTTCCCTGGGATTCTGGCCCCAGTTCTGAACAGAAGCTTGGCTGTAGAGTCAGCCCTTTGTGCTGCTCTCACCTGTTTGGCAGAGAGGCACTCAGGCCTAACTGTTGTGTGACAAATGATCTGGATAAACACTTGGCATTAATCTCTTTCCTCACAACACTGCTTAACCACTCATCTCCACTGAGAGCACATGGCTTTCTCCTCTGCTGTCATCCTGGAAATGCACCATTCCTGCTGGAGCTTCGCCTTGTGAAAATGTCTAAATTTCCCCATTAAGTGCTTAAAAAGTAATAAAACTAAAGCCATTAGCCTTCACTCGTCAGATCTGTATCAAGAGAAATATTCTCGGGCGCCATAAATCTGATCAAGTGTTCGACATTTATATCATTCGACTTCATTCTCTGGAAATGGACCTTTGAAGGTAAATTGCATTAAGTAGGGCAGTTTAAATTTTTAATACAATCTTATTGTAACTGTTAGCAAATGATTAAAGTGCAAAGGGGGGGCTTATGTGTTTTGGGAGATTTATGTGAAATGCTCTATGATGCTTCTGCTCTGGCAGGGAACTGCTTTTGTGACAGCTGAATGTGCATAAACCCACAAACCCAAAGGATTTTTAGCCTGCAGTGGTGGAGGAGAAGACTTCCTGTCAGCTGCTGGATTTGAGGAGGGCGTTTTGGAAGCAGGATTTATTCCACCAAAGCAGTGATATTGGTAACACAAAGCTGAGCTGTTGATCCAGCAGGCATCTGTGTGCCTCAGAGGTGGATTTTAATGGCTCAGTGCACAGCAGAGCTCGTGGGCTGAGGTGGTTTATTGAATCTTATTTAGGTCCTTGGTGGTTTGTTTTGAGGGAGGTTTTTCTTTAAGGTACAAGAACATTCTCTAGCTTGATTTTGGTGATTGGCATAGATAAGCTGTGCTTCAGAAGTACTGATGGGTTTTGTGCACCTTTGGTGTGTTGCTGTAATAAACCTGACTTCTCTCTGGTTTTTTTCTGAGGAGTATACTCACATCTTGAGGAATAATACTCATATTTAATGTGAAAAAAGTGACATTTATTCAAAGTACTAGGTGAATATAACTTTTTTCTTAGATATCCCAGGAATCATGGCCCTTGTTTTGGGACCAGCTGTGCCCTGTCTGGATGTAGCTGTGTGATCTCAAGGTGTGGTTGCTGCTCTGACTTCAGGCTTTGAGTTGTTAGGTAACAATTTTGAGTCATTTGGCCAGTTTAGAAAAGAAAATCACTGATTATTCTGGCTTTTTGGTAAGGTTTTTTCTTTTTTCTTCAAGTTGAGTTAATAGAACCATCTGGATGAGGCGTGAGCTAAGTCGAATTTGATTTAATAAATGTGCATAAGTTTATTTTTTTCTAGAGGGATGGATGCATCTGAGATGCACTGACAGAACCAACAGCTTTCTATCACTTTGTGTCCTTTTTTGTGCTCCTTTAGTGAGCCCATTGGGTGTGCATGAACCTTCAGAAAGCAGAAGTGTTCTCTATGAAAGCAGTCATTTGATAGTGTGTGCCCAAAATGGGCTTTCCATGTGAAGCTGCTTCAAAATGGGAATATGAAATTACTCACCAAGGTGGTAAAATCCTTAAGCTTCATCTCATTTTCTATTATTTAATCCATGTTTTGATACGATTAAAAAGCCATTCTATGTTTTGACATAGAATTAAAGACACACAATGATGTTATCCTTAAGAATGTTATTCTTGAAGGGTAATTAACAACTCAGTTGCCTCCTTTATGGGCATTTTACAAAACACATCAATTTGACCACATTCTCTTTGAATCTTTTCAGTTTGACTTTTTTTCTCATTTCAACACTTTTTAACCTTTGCATTTAAAATCCTATCTCTGTGTGGGATAAAACAGGATTTATGACTTGGTTCTTCCCTCATGGAAAGACCAGCAGAGCTCCATGAGGTACTGGTGAGGTAAATCCATGTGCAGAAGACTTTACCTGTGTATTAGGTACAATAATTCCTTTAAATCCTTGAGCCATGAGCACAGTTCAGGTGGTGAAGAAAACAGAGGTTTATTTTTTAAATTCCTTCAGATGCCAGATTGTTTCCAGTGGATTTATTGGCATTTTTGCTTGCCTAGTCTTGGAAGGCAGTGATTTGCATGGAAGTTGGGAATAAGTGATGTGCAATGTTAATTAGAGTTACCTGTGGAGGAAAAAAAAATATATGTTGGCATTGATTAAAGATATTTAATACTGAGCCTGATTTATTGCTGTATTTTCATATCTTGTAAGACAAGGCTTAAGAAGCAAAGATTTGTTAACCAAGCACTTTGTCCTGTGAAACTTCTTCCTGATGCTTTTGGTCCCTTGTGCTACAGATTTATAATTTTTTGGCCAGTTTGACTTTTCTTTTTTGGTCATGCTGTGGAGTGAAATTGAGGTTTCTCCCAGCAAGTTCCACCACAGGCTGTCAGAGCACAGAGTACAGAGAAAGAACTCTTCTCTGCAGGTGCAGCTTTACAGTGGCTCTGCTTCTTCAGGGCAAAGTCACTTAAGACATTTCTGGCTGCATGTGGCCAGGAATTAGCTGGAAAAATTGCCATTTCCAAACCCCAACATTAGAATTGTCCAGCACTCATTTCTCTATTACACCTGACACTTGGGATGCCAAGCTCTCCTTTTAAACAGAGGAGTGTAAAGGTTGTTTAGCCTAGAAAATGGATTGAATTTAAAATAACAGGCACAATGGCCTTAATAGTGGCTACTTGCATGAATGTTTCCCATTTGGAAATGTTTGTGGTTAGGGCTTCCTCTGGTACTTATTACTGCCTCTCCTGCAATATGTAATTGTGGAATAAATTTACTTTTATTGAACTGTTACTTAAACTGTAAACACGGGATATTAAACCAAAAGGCAGCTGCTGTCAAAATGTAAGCTGCTATATATCTTAACTTCTTCCACTTGTATTTTTTAAGGTAAAAGCAAATACTTGCTCTCACTAAACTCCCAATTTTGCAGGTTTTTTTTCCCCCCAATAGTTAAAACAGGTATTCACAAGTGTTTATCCCTGCTGTAATTTTTCACTCAGCCACCAGAATTCCAGCTTCATCTGAAAGCCATTTCCTGTCTGTCCTTAAGTGGAGGAAAATTTCCTGCATTCCCATCTTGTGCACCAGCTTTCAACTGAACCCAGTGTTTCCTCCTACTCGGGCACGCAGTGGAGATGAATGGTCATGCACAGCTTTTTATGAGAAACCACTTTTGATTTAAATTAGTGCTAATTGGAGAAGAGTGTTTGCATCTCCTAAATATGCAGCACTCCTGTGACCACTGAGAAGAGAAATAGCAGCAGTGTTGAGGATCTTGTATGCCTGGAGTCTGCCCTCTGAGTAATCCAAGCTTTCCTTGGTCGAAGCAAGGAGCACAGGAATTTTCCTGTGCACAGGAATAACTATTCCCTGCCTTTTGGGAAACAAAAGCACTCAGATTGTTGATATCTTTGGATGTTTTCCAGGATCCATCTTAGGAGCAGGGGGAGATCAGGTCTCAGCCTAGATGAGGTTTCCCTCAACTCATCTCTTGAGTGCTGCAGAGCTTTTCCAGTTTTCCAAGATGTGGAGCTCATGAAACTCTCACCTTGTGCCTTGAACTTCTCCTAGGGAGTATTTTCCCCCCAGAACTCTTCCTTTCTTGTCCTTGTCCTTGGATGTAGCTGCGCTAATGAGGTCGAGGAGGAGCTGACGTGTGAGCAGCCCTTTGAACCAGGGCAAGACAACTCTGTCAGTGCAGTTCCTCTGGCAACAGCATTCCTGATGGGAATGAGCTCCCAAAGAGCTCACAGAGAGGGAGTGGCTTCATTGTGGAGGCACAGCTCTGGGTGCAGGGGAGAGGAGGTGCCCTGCTCGTCCTCCCACCAGAGCAGAACAGGGGAGGGCTTTGCTGGGAGGAAAAGGAGTGAGAGGTGGCTTTTTGCTCATGCAGATGGAGAATGTGGTGGTTTGAGCAGAGATCTGCAGAGGCTCCTCCTGCTCAGGGCTCCCCCAAACCATCCCGGCAGGGAGGCAGAGGGAGGTGCTAGGGAATTGAGTGGGTTTTGACTAACAAAAAGTAGCGTTGGAGATGAAAGTGGCAGGGGGTGGGAAGGTTAATTTTGTTGTGGTGCGATAGGTCAGGCATGGAAGAAGAGCCATTCAAGCCAAGAGCTTTCCCTCCCAACTTGGAGAGGGAATTTCACATGCTTTTAATTATCAATGCCTTAAAGCTGAACACAACTCCCAGTCATTCTGGCTCGTGGAATTACATTTAAATGTATCAAAAATAAGTGTCAGTCCCCCCCTCGAGACCAAATATTTGCTAAATATCAGTTCTCCTTGTTTACAACTCTAAGTATCCATGACATATCCCTGTTTATTTGCAGAAGTGTTCTTGACTTTGCACATAAATTTTGTTTAGCTTTTCAAATATACTGATATATTTCATATACTGATATATTGCAATAAAAATCTGTCCCAAATTGGTAGCTTAATTGAGCAGGTAAAACTACAGACAATGCAGTTGATTTTTGAAAGTAGTTGAAATGCTTATCACTCTCTGGATTGATTTAGATATCTGCCATAGATTAAGTCAGTATTCATCTGTTTTAGAAATATTTTTCAGCAGGGATTAAATTCATATACTGCGTTCAGAAGCAGTTTTGGAATGAGACACAACCTGCAGGCTTGGGGCAAAATAATTTCCGCTTTCTTGAATTCTTTATTCACTTTATAGAACATCATTGTTCTGATGGAGTGAGGAGCTGAGAAATTTGAGGTGAAGAATGGTTTGTTTTGACCCCACCTGTGTCCAGTTGGGGGTTCCCAGCATAAAAAGGATGTGGAGTGAGTCCAGAGGGGAGGCCACTGAGATGCTCTGAAGGCTGGAGCCAGGCTGGGAGAGCTTGGGGTGCTCACCTGGAGAGGAGAAAGCTCCAGAGAGAGCTCAGAGCTCCTTGCAGGGCCTGAAGGAGCTCCAGGAGAGCTGGAGAGGGACTGGGGACAAGGCATGGAGGGACAGGACACAGGGAATGGCAATAAACTGACAGAGAGCAGGGATGGATGGGATATTGGGCAGGAATTTTTCCCTGGGAGGGTGGGCAGGCCCTGGCACAGGGTACCCAGAGCAGCTGTGGCTGCCCCTGGATCCCTGGCAGTGCCCAAGGCCAGGCTGGAGAGGGTTTGGAGCAGCCTGGCACTTGGCTCACGTTCAGGTTGTGAGTTGGGACTGTCCTGGGTTTCTTTCCCCCTCCTGGGCCAGACTGTGCTCTGTGTGTTGATGTGATGCTACCAACACCTCTGTACTCACATTGAAGGGAAGAGATAAATATTTTCCTTGGCTAATTATCTCTCCCCTGTGAGAGCAGGAGCCTCTGCAGACAAGGTGGTTTTCATTCACGTGTGGTTTTTGTTCAGTTTTGGTCTTAATTTAGGTCTTTACCACATGAGATGAAGACAAATCCATGTGCATATGTTAAAATCTGACCTTTGGTTTACTCTCTTCGCTCATTAATGTGTTTTAAAATATTTTAATATATGGCTTCCCAGGCTCCAGATCAATAACCCAATGGGTCTGAAATGACAGAGTGCTACGATATTCCCCTTTAATTTAAACATGATTAGCTGATGAAGGTTATGATCAATATGCTGGGGGAAGATAAATTAATTGATACCATCCTTTCAGGATGATAAGAGGCCTATTGGAGGTGGGATGTAACTAATGAAGCTGCTTCTTCATATATATGAGCCATTCTTTATACAATGTATTCTCACTAAATCACAGTTATGCCATCATTCATTTACATGAAAAACATAAGCCACAGACCAGTTTGTTATTAAAATTGCATTCATTTGAAAAGAAACTATGCTTACACTCTCCCTGCCTGTGCTGTAATGTAGTAAGGAAAAATAACCTTGGAATTTACATAATTATCTTTTTATGTTTGCTGGACATAGGCAGACTGGATTCTGTTGGCTTAATTCCAGTGAGTTTCTGGGGGGGCTTTTTAATGCCAATAATTGTCACTGCTTTTGGTGGAGGCTTAGCAAATGACTGCACACTCCTTGGCACAGGTTTCATGAAGTGCTTCCCTTCATGAAGAAAACTGCATGCCAGGAAGCTAAATTTAGTTAGTGCTAGTTTTTATTAGCCACTACACAAGTATCTGTTTCTAAAGACTGAAATTTTTATTCATTTTTAATTTGTGAGTCAAAAGGTGGCAACAAATTTTTTTTTTATGTATTTATGGCATAAAAAGAGCTCTTTCCAAAGGCTTTAGCTGAATTAGCAGCCTGAACTCAAGTTCCAGTGTGTGGTGGGATGAATTTCTGAAATAGTTTGACCTGTTTAAATTGAAAAATTATAGGAGAGGTTTGGAAGTTGCTGCATTTCACATCGGTTCTGTTTGATTTTTTTCATTATGGGTCTGCCAAACTGTGTCTAGAGATGTTAATGACTCTGATCCCTGTATCCATTTGATAAATGCTGCTTTTCCTTCCATGCTGAAGAAAATGTCCTAATAAATTGCAAAACAAATTAGACATTTTTCCAGCTGTGCTGCTGCTGCTAAGGAATAAAAACTAGAAATCATCATACAGCTTTTTTCCATAAGCAATTTTACTGGGATGTGATTGCACCACCAATCCAGGTATTTATTCTGTGTCAGGGACCCTCTATCAATTCCAATAATTCCAATTATCTTTAGTTTGGGTTCCAAAATGGATCACCTTGGTGCAATGGATGGTGATTAAGGAAAGTTCATCTTATTCCTTGGCAACAGAGACCAGGAGAACATCCCAAAGAAAAATGGGAAATGTTTACCACCATAAGCTTTACTAGTGTGTTGTTACAAACACAGAGGGGACTTGGTACAGAATTCCTGCTATTGCTTTTTGTGACTTTTCCCCCCTGGAATCCTCTGGTGGAGTGAGAGTTCTGGAGTCACCTCCTCCATGTGGAGAACCAAGCTGGAGTCTCACATGGAGCATCATGGAAAATTAGCATCCTTTGTCTTCCCTGTGCTGCACTCAGCTTCTGGAGCAGCCTTTGGTGCTGGAGCCCTCTGTCTGTGTCTTGTCCATTCTGTGTTTTCCTGCCATGCCCTGCTGTCACTCCACCTTACCTGCCTGGATGTTTTGTTTTCCTTTAGTTGCCCAGAAGATCGTTTCCACCAAGAAGAAACAGCAGCTCTCAATTGGACCCTGCAAATCTCTGCCCAACTCTCCGAGCCACTCCTCCGTGTGTTCTGCCCAGGTTTCTGCCGTACATATCAGCCAGGTACAGACTAAATGAATGCTTGAAAAAGGAACTGATAAGCTGCTTTTCATCTGATGTATTTCATGCCATTTCAAGTGCTCTCTTTGCTGCTCAAGAGGTAGTTGTCCTTTTCTTAATGCTGTAGTTTGAAGCAGTATTTGAATTTCTTTTTTTTTTAAGATTGGCTTGACTTCATTTCAAGAAACAAAATAAAAGCAGAATAATTTGGCTTTAAAGCCTGCTTGGATTGATAAGCCTGCTTTGATCATTCTCACTGATACCCAGCAGCTTGCAGTAGACCAATCATTGGAGTTGCAGGATTTGCTGTGCTGTGGTTTAACATCCCCTTGCCGTGGTTTTGGTGGTTACTGATGTATCCCAGTGGTTAGAGTGCTGGAATTTTACACTTGATGGTATTTTTAGAAACACAGGGTTAACACCAAAGTTTTCTGACTCTCACGTTTTACCCACGTGTGTTGCACACTCCCTTGTGGTGCCCTTCCTCAGTGTCTTTGTTTTCTAGTGTCAAGTGCTAATCTCTGGGCATGTCCCCAGTTGGGATGGGTTTAAACTGAATGATATCAGACACCCATGGCCATTCTGGTGTGGTTTTCAGTCTAAACTCAATAATATGCCAGTGTATATTATATGTGTATAATAATCTTCTAAGATTATTTTCCAGTCTTGAGCCACCCATGGGAGGATTTGTTTTGTGAGGATTTATCCCACACTTGAGTGCCTGCTTTTTGGCAGAAAGGAGGAACTTCTACCACTGGGTTATAACCCTAGAGATGCAGCTGCCTGTGTTTAGTCTTAAAAATTCTTTGCTGTGAGTTACTCTGCTTCAAGCTGAGTCCTGGATAAGACCTCAGGCTGTGGCTGTGGTTTTTGCTGATGAGCCCAAAGAGAGTGCTGGAGTTCAGACCCCCTTTCTAAAGCAGGTGCTGGGTGAGGTGCATTGCTCTTCAGAAGAGCTCTGGCACCTTCTGGTGAGGTCCAAGGTCTCACATGGGAGAGGTTTTCCCCTTTCTTGCCATGTGACATTGGCCAGGTCTCCTCAGCCACTCTGTCTCTGACCAGTTCATGGCCACAAGCCCTTGGAACTTTGCCCTCTCTGAGGGCATTTCTTGTTAATGAAGCTTATTTTGATGATACTTGATTTGATCAAATATCTGGGGGCTCACCAGTTTCCTACCCAAGTCTAGTTTGAAGGTCAACAGCAAACACTGAATTCTAGACCAGTACATCACCTATGCAGCAAACTTCTTGCCAGCGATAAAAACTGTTTGGGAAAATCGAGGCAAGATGGTTTTTGTGATAAGACTCCCCAGATTCTGTTTCAAAAAAAGTGAAATAATGTTCTTCACTGCCTTTGCCAGGTGTCATAATTACCGAAAGGGGCAATTGCATCACCAGTCAAAGATGTCTCTCTTCTGAGACTGATGTCATGCCTAAAAGTAGAGGCCAGAAATCTGTTTCATGTCGTATCTCCTTTGTGCTACACTTAAAGGCAGCGTGACCTTGTTTAAGGGAAGGAAGCTGAATCCTTATCCCAGACTTAAAAGAACTTTGGAACTGCAATTCCAAGTTTAAGATGATCTGGGGCAAGATTTGCCATCTCTGATCTTGGCTGGAAGACTGGCTGGTGTCTTGCCCTTTGGAACATCTCTCCTGGCGTAATGATGTTCCTCTGAAGATTTCCTCCATGAATCAAACCCGTTATCGGTGCAGTGCTCTGCCACTTGCATTCTCCACAGGAGCAAAGGCCTCAGAGGCAGTGGTTACACACAGCACTTCAGATGAAGTCGGATTTTGTTCCATCTCTGGTTGGATCATCCTGGGGATCGAACTCCTGCAAACTCTCCGGATGACTCTGCAGTCGAAAGCTTAGGTGTTAAAGGGAAAAAAGAAGAACCAAGTGTCACCTTACCCAGGCTAGTCCTTAGCATAGCTTGGGGGGTATTCTAAGGCTTAGCACCATCCAGGGCTTCTGCTGTTGCAGTTTGCCAGCTTGGATGGGGCTTGGAGCAGTCTGGTCTAGTGGAAAGTGTCCCTGCCCATGGCAGGGAGTTGGAATATGAGATCAGCCTCAAGGTCCCTTCCAATCCAAACCATTGTGGGATTCTGTGAAAGACTTGTCTTTGTGTTTGGGTGCTTCTCTACCCTCATATCCAGGAGTCTGAGGTGGTGAATGCCCCAGTAAGATCCCTTTTCAGGAAATGCCCTCAGGAATATCTGTAGTTTCCTCTTTCCAGACATCTGTTCCACACAATATTTTTTCCTATTCCAAGGACAAAATCCACTTGTCTTTGTAGCAGATTCTGCTTAATTTTCCTTTAGTTTTTCATGTGTATGTCAGTCAAGGTGAGGGTTTTCCTTGAAAACCCTTGGTACCCAGAGTCAACAACCCTTGCAAATACTTCAGGTGCCTCTCTTGGCTTTCAGGGCAGCACAGAATGCATGGAGAGAATTTTATTCTCAAATCCAAGGATTATCATTCATGACCATGATGGACAGAACTGTTGTATGCTCTGTCAAGAAGAAGGATGGTGCAACATCACTTATATTCTGTCTGATGCATTCAGGTATTCCAGTCACAGCTCACTGTCTGGCTTTTTGGAGCACTTCAAGAGGCAGAGTGAGTTGTTTAGAGGGGAGGAAGTGTTGTGCAGTGGATTGAAGGCCTCTTATGGGCCACAGGGCATCTTGGAAAAGGTCTTTAATTTACTTTTTACAAGTACAGACCAGTCACTTCTGTATCTGTGTGCTCTGCATTTCTGGTCCACCTTTCATTCTCCCATCTCCCCACCCCTTGCCAGTTTTCCTAAGCATGATATGCTTGTAGACCATGTCTTATTTCAAAGTAGCACAAGTTCTCTTTTCCCCTCACAAAACCCCACAGAGGCATTCCTTTTCCCTAAATTCATCCCTGTGCGAGAGGAGTTGCTTGTCCTTCCCACCTGACATATCAGGAGGGCATTTTAAGATGTTAACTCAGAAGAATAGTGCCAATAAAAAACAGTTCCAAAGGGCACTTTCCTCTGCCCACCCCAAAAGTGGAGATCAGCTGGTTCCAAAAGCCACGAGGCTGCTCAAGTAGGGCCTCACCTTTGCTCCTCAGTGCCTTCTGTGTGGGGCTTGGATGGATACCCTGCAGCTGGGCCTGGGTTTGACTTTGCACTGTTGGAAAAACAGCTGGAAAAGCCCTTGGCACAACAGAACAGCTGTAGTTGGTGTTTGTGTGAAAGACTCCAGACCCCCTCTCCAGACAAAACTGATGATGTGGAAATTCCAGCCAGGAATCCCCAGCAGTCTGAGCTTTCTTGTGAACTCCAGTTTCGAAGGTAAAGATGGAAAGATTGTTTTACCAGTGACTATAATTCCTTGCAATCTGCAGTCCGCTTGTGTGTTCACACTGCCTGGTTTTCCTGGAATTCAGCTGTGAGGAGAAATGGCACCATGTTTCCATGTCTGCCTGGTCTACATGAATTCCACTGTGACAGAGACACCCTAGACACCCTTGGGTGAAGAAATTTTCTTGATATCCAATCTAAATCTCCTCTGCTGCAACTTGAGGCTGTTCCCTCTCCTCCTGTCCCTGTTCCCTGGGAGCAGAGCCTGACCCCCCCCGGCTGCCCCCTCCTGTCAGGGAGTTGTGCAGAGCCACAAGGTCCCCCCTGAGCCTCCTTTTCTCCAGGCTGAGCTCCTTTCCCAGCTCCCTCAGGAATTCTCCTTCCCAGCTCCATTCCCTTCCCTGGACACCCTCCAGCCCCTCAGGGTCTCCCTTGCCGTGAGGGGAAAATCAAAAAGTGGGAGAAAACATGAGGGGAAGGAAAAGTGAGGGAAGTTTGGGGAGGGCTCTGCTGCAGAGCTTTTCCCTTCTGGATCCTCCTTTTCTCCAGGCTGAGCTCCTTTCCCAGCTCCCTCAGGAATTCTCCTTCCCAGCTCCGTTCCCTTCCCTGGACACTCTCCAGCCCCTCAGTGTCCATCCATGTGCACTGCAGTGCCGAGAGTTTTGTTTCCTGGTCAGCAGTGTCATTCTCTGAGGAGATTTGCATTATTCCTGGGAAAGGTGTGGAGTTTAACACCCACTCTGAAGCTGCAGCTCAGGTGTGGCTGCCACACAAGCTCACTCCTTACTACCCGTTGCAAATCTGTAGTAATGGGTTATTTATGTTTGCAGAATGACTCCCAACAGTTTTTACTATGCCATGATTGTCTAAATACATAAATTAAACTGCCAAAAGCAAAGGGCAGTCAGCTTGGTCATCCATTATTTTGTTGTATGTGAGATTTGATTCTGGATAAGCACTAAATGGTAGGATACAGTTATCTTATTTATCCCAGGGGCCATTTGGGGTACAACATTCTGTTGTGATATCTGGGACACTTGACTAGAGAAGAGACTAGATTGCTTAACTTTGCTGCTCCTTCTGCTTTTTGGGGTTTTCTGGAATGGCAGAATTAAAACTAAAAGAGAAATTACGTCACATTTGCCACATAGATCACAATCCTTTTGTTTGTTGAAACAGGGTTGTTTCTAAGTAATCCAATATTTATCTAGAACAAACATTTTAGATACATCCCTGTAAGGGGTGAGGCCCTGGCACAGGGTGCCCAGAGGAGCTGGGGGTGCCCCTGGATCCCTGGAAGTGCCCAAGACCAGGTTGGACAGGGCTTGGAGCAACCTGGGATAGTGGAAGGTGTTCTTCCCATGGCAGGGAGTTGGAATTAAATGATCCTTGGGGTCCCTTCCTACCCAAACCATTCTGGGATTCTGTGAATATGGTTTCCAGCTGTTTCTCTGGTTGTGTTTTTCATTGTTCCAGCCAGTGGCTTTATTTTGAAATCACCTCAGAGTTTTATTTACCAAGTTGGAAATCCACTGGGCTTGGTGTGTGAGAAGAAAAACGTTGCCTGCAGGACTTCTTTTATAGAAACTCTCTGTGTGTCTTTGGGGAACAGAATATCCAACAGTTTTGTGTTTTCCTTCAGGAGTTACTCACTCCTGGAAAATAAATCACTTAGAAATCCAGCAGACAGCTGCAAAAAAGTGTAAAAGGATGCTATAAAATGAGGAAGGATTGAAAAGGTAAAATTGTTGGGAATCCTTCATGTTCTCCATCTGGTAAATAGGGTCTTAGAGTATAAATCTGTTAATTTCAGTTTAAAATAAAGAAGATTTCCACGCCACCCTTCTCATCTCCAGCACATCCAGTGGCTTGAGAACAAGGTGCCACAGAGACAGGAAAAGCAAATATGGGGTAATTGGGGCCATTTCTTCCCAGGTTGTCCTGCTCATCTCTCCAGTGTTACCATTCTCCTGTAGGACACTCAAAATGATCATTTCAGTTAGGTTATTTCATCTCCTTTGTTTCACACACATCTCCCAGTTCTGCTGCTGCTTCCTCTGGCACTTGAGAATGTTGGAGGAAATCTCTCTCTGGCCTCTCTGTCTCCTTCAGTGCCTTCACCTCTGCTCCCTGCTTTGGAAAAGCTGCAAGAACCAGAAGAGAACTTGGAGCACTGAGGGACTTCAATTGGGGGTGTAAGGGGTTTTCTCTTCCTTTTTCATCCTGACTGCTTGCAGCTCGAGATCCTGATCCCCAAGGAGCATGGGGGACGTCCCATCAGGCATCTTTTTCCTCAGGAATTCTGGAAGTACCCTCTTACCACCTTTCCTCACTTACTCTAGGAAATTTGACTGCTTTAAAGATGGACTTTCTCCCTTCTCTGTGCATCCCAGATGTTTCTTTTTGCCCCAAAAGCTACGTGTGAGTTGTTGCCCAGCCCCTTCATCCACTGCTGCTCCTCTGCTGAGTTTTCCATCCCCAGCAGGCAGAATTTTCCCTGTTGTCCTGCCCCAGTTCCCTATCAGCACACAGAAGAGCATCTCCACCTTTAATGGTGTTTTAGTACCTGTTTATGTTATGCATAATAAGTCTTTTAAAGAAAAAATAAGACTTTTTTTCTTAATCTCCTTTTGGTCCTTTCCATTAGTGTCTGGTTTCCTCACCTTCCTACTTTGAGGAATTTGTTTCCTCACCTTCCTACTCTGAGGAATTTGTTACCTCTGTTCATTTATAGTTTTATAGGCTCAATGCTTTATTTCTTTCAGGACTGGGATGTAATATCACAGTTTTGGTTGCCTTGAATAAATTGGAATATCTTACATCTTCTTGCCAGTGGCTTCAGCAAATACTGTGCAGGGCCAGGAGTTGGACTCAATTATCCTTGTGGGTCCCTTGCAGCTCAGGAGATTCTGTGATTCTTGAAATCTGTTGGGATTTGTCCAACCCCACAGGAGCTATTTTACAATGCTGAATCATTTTCATTTTCTTGATCAGCTCTCAGTGATTTGGTGTCTCCAGACCAGGATTAACTCCAGCTATGGGTAGAATTTAGAATTTAATTCTAGGTTAGAATTTAGCTTGGCAGTTTCAAAGTAGAAATCCAGATTTGAAAGGTTCTCCCCATGTTTTGCTTACCTGTACACTAGAAAACAAATGAAACTGTTGCTGCCCAGTTAAGGTTATACTGCATAGAACAAAAACGTGCCTGCTGTATAAACAGAGCTATCTAAGTGTTCAAAAAATGATGGCAGGGGAGCTGTTTAAAGGCTTGGAATAGAAATCTGTGGAAAAGTGGCAGTAGGGCAGCCCTGCTGAGTCCCTGAGCCCTGGCTGCTCTTTTGCATAAATTCAGAGTAAATAAGCTAGAGCTGTGGATTGTCATTTCTTGCAAGCAGTGTACCACTGTTTAAAACTCACTTTAATCCTTGCAGACCAGTAATGGAGGAGGGAGTTTAAGTGATTATTCCTCCTCTGTCCCATCAACTCCGAGCACCAGCCAGAAGGAGCTGCGGATTGATGTCCCTCCCACTGCCAACACACCAACTCCTGTCCGTAAACAGTCCAAGCGCCGATCCAACCTCTTCACGGTGAGTGAGCCAAGGGCCCCTGTGCTGCTGTGCCGTTTGTGGTGCTCTGGGGACAGCCTGAGCTGCAGCCCCTGGAACTGGGCTGCTCTGATCCACACGGATCAGCAGCAGTGACACAGAGCTCGGGAATGAGAGCGCCCTGGAGTTAGAGTTGGGTGGTTCTGTTTGAGACTTCAGCCGCAGCACTTTGCCTAGGACAGGCTGTTGTTTGTCTCCCTGTTGTCTCCAGGGAGACCTTAGAGCCTTTTTCAGTGCCTAAAGAGGCTCCAGAGAGCTGGAGAGGGATTTGGGATAAGGGCCTGGAGTGATGAGACATCCACTGACAGGGCAGGGCTAGATGGGATATTGGGAAGGAATTCCTCCCTGGGAGGGTGGGCAGGCCCTGGCACAGGGTGCCCAGAGCAGCTGTGGCTGCCCCTGGATCCCTGGCAGTGCCCAAGGCCAGGCTGGGACAGGGCTTGGAGCAGCCTGGGACAGTGGGAGGTGTCCCTGCCATGGCAGGGGTGGAATGGGATGAGCTTTAAGCTCCTTCCCACCCCAAACTATTCTATAACTACCTCATGCTACTTTTATTACTATACAGAATGAGATCACTTTTTTCTTCTCTAGGATTAAAAAAGATGGTGGAGATTAAAATAACTTTTTTTTTTCTTTCCAAGCCACCTGTTTTTTACTTTATTGAGTGGCAAAAAATCCCCAAAATAAATGACAACAACAAAAAAATCAAATAGAAATCTGCCTGGTGCAATATGAGAGGTTGTTGTTATGCAGAAGTAGTTTGGGAGGTGCTAGTGAAGCCTTGAGTGAGGATTTCCTTCGTTTAGCTCTCTGACTGAAAGCTCTGGGGTCATGTTGGAGGTGTAATTGTGGTTTGTAAGCAGGTTTTTGACAGTTCACACACATCATAGCAAACTCAGAATCCCTGTGGGCTCTCAGGTAACTCCCTGGGGGGATTGTAGCTACATGTTAGATGTGTTCAGGAACTCCTGACTTCCCTATCAACATGGAGAATTTATATATTTTCTTCTAAAGGTGGTGTCATGCTCACTTCCCAAGTACAAACCAAATCAAACCATTTCCTGAGGGGAAATCTGAGCTCTCCACCTTCAGCAAGTGGGAAGTGTTGTCACTGGTTTGGAGTGGCAGCACAGAGCCCCAGGGATCCTGTGCCCATCCCAACAGGAGTATTTTGATTTAAACCCAGGTCTCCCACTCCTACAGAGGAGAAGAAATCATGCATTTGTGTTTGGGTGCAAATGTGTAAGTGGAAAAGTATAAAATGGGTGGCCTGGGAAGAAGCATCCCAACTTGGATGCCAATATTTGATAACAATCGCGTGGATTTCTTCCCATCCGTGGGAATACTCTGGAGTTTGGTGGGAAAATTCCAGAGTTCCCAACCCCACTAGATGTCAGTGTCAGCCCAGAAACCAGCAGCCAGGAGAGCTCTGGAAGCAGAGCTGGGATGCCTCTGCATCCCTGAAAACATCGCCGACAATCCGTGTTGGGGCTGAAGGATGTGTGAGGTGCTGCCAGGGCTCTGGGGGTTGCATCTGGGGGAAAATTGGGCATGGTTCAGTTTGGAGTTCTCTAGGATCCTCAGAGGAGAGAGATACAGAGGAGAGGAGAGAAAAATAGACCCAGCTACAGTCACAGGAGAGGTTGGAGAAGAATGTTAAGTCAGCTGTGAACAAACAGACTAAATCTCTGGCTTGGGATAATTAGTGAAAACCACATTTACTAATATGAGAGGGTGCTGATAGTTGTCTTAATGGCTGATAATTGGAAAAATAATCGTAATTTGACTTTGCAGAATTAGTTGTGTCTTTTAAAGTGGGTGTAGTGAGATTGTTTAATGAGTTGCCCTGTAATCCGTGTGCTGAAGTACTTAACACCCACTCTGCTGTAACCCAGCTTTTGTGCCAAGTTATAACCTGGAATTGTTTAAGTGAATAAATAGATAACCAGTCTTTTCTGTGTAGTTATGAACAGAGTGTGTAATTAAAATATTTTACTGTTTAGCTCTGCGTTTCTTGCTGTGCTTCTCTTCCCAGTCACTTAAGCCTTTATCTCTTACAGAATCAAATATCTTCCTGTTTAATAATTGCAAGTTCCCCCTTGTTATTTAGCACAGGTACTGTGCTTAGTTATCTTTCCATCTTCTATTGTTGGAAGAAAACTGGACTAAGTAGAAAACATTTGATTTTTCTTAATTACAGTTTTTGAGTTGGAATAGGGTTGAGAATTTTAAACGTGTTCGTGTTCAGTGCATTAAAGGCAGCATCTGATCTTTTTGACTTTGAGTATTTATGTTTGTTGTAAAGCTATCGTTGCAGCAGCTCATCTTCCACTTAGGTTTTAAATAGGTTAAATATTAGCAGAAGAATTAATGCCCTTTGTTTTGGGCAGTGTGATAACAGGGTATTTTTAATTAACAGGTTAATTATTATTAACCAAATAATAATGTATAGGGCAGGTGAGGAATTAAAATGCATGTGTGAGATCCACTGAGCAAGGAGCTGATTGTAACCTTGTCTGATCCCAAATGGGGTGAGAGAATTTCTGGCATAGAAAGGTTCATCTCCTTTCCCACATCCAGTATTACCTGTCTTATGTATTTACAGCATTCCAAGAGAGTTTTTCAAACTTAAAATGAGCTCTCTGTCTCAGTATCTACTGTTAGAGATGAGTATTTCTGCTTTAGGGGTGCTCTGCACTGCTGATCTGGGTCTGGTTGTGCCCAAACTCAGATGTGACAGCTTGGGGCAAGTTTTACATGCATTAAGTCTGTGAGTGACTTCCAGTGCAAAGGGGAAATCACTGGAATTATATTTGTGCAGGTGTTTTAAATACTTTTAAATGGAACTGTTTAACTATGTGCTATCAGAAAAAGTCCTGGGAAGTGTTGCTCTGGTGTGGTTTGGAGTGGGTTTTTTTTCTGCTGTAGGATATATGACACATTGTGTGTGTCATAGGTACAAAAGCATAAAAGATCAGATCTCTGTTTCACCACACAATTTATCTTTATAAATAGAGCGTGAGAAGATTCTCCCCTGGAAAAACGTTAGGGGTTCTATGATTACAAGCAGCTAGAAGGGAATTTGCCTACATTTCTGTACTTTTGGCATTTACCAGTGTTTGGCACATAGATTTTTCCCTTCCACGTGCAGTGTGTGATTTCCAGATGAGGTTACTTCTAGGGAACAGTGATGATTTAAACCTAGAAATGAAAAAAACAGCACGCAGATATTCAGCCAGCGTTTCAGAGGCAGGGTCCTTTCTCTAAAAAAAAGTCAGATAAAAAAGAAACATTCAAGTTGACAACTCCCCTCCCAAGGATTTGGGCACCTTCACTGAGTTTCTTTACAATGTCACTTACGGGCGCTTTGCGCCATTGAAGCTTTGTTTTGCCTCGTATTCTTGCGAAGTGGCACTTTCAGAGGCAGAAATCTGTCTTGAAGGACGAGGAACAATAGTTATCCTGCACACTGGATTTCATCCCTCCCACTTGTTTTGCTTGCTTTCATTTATTCTTTGTTTAATTCCCCGGCACGTCATTCCATTGCCCCGAACCATAGTAACTGGTGGTAGGAGTCTGTTCCCGGCGGAGCGGGGCTGGCAGCAGAGCATCCCCGCTGGGTCAGTGCTTCCTTAGAATGCTCCTGCTTCAAGTCTTCCCTCCTCTCCCTCCCTCCCCGAGCTGCTCCGGGGGGTTTATTCTTCCTTCCACCCCTTTGTGGAATGGGTGTTAGCGATGCCCGATCCCGATTGTGCTCCTGATTTGGGGTGTTCCCAGCGTCTCTCTTCCCCGGAGGAAGCTCCGGCGTGGCCCCAAGCTTCCATTAACTCCCCATCGCGGTGCCGGACACCGCAAATGGGCTCCTTTCATACATCATCGCCGAGTTGAAAAGCACGTGAAAATGTTTTCCCATTTCCGATATTGTGTGAGTAATGTTCCCATTGGAAAGTAATGGAGTGAAGTTGTCACTTGTCAGTGCAGTTATTAAGGAGGATGACTCTCAGGTCTTCTTTTTGTAATAAAATAAATCTGTCAAAATCACGGCGCTCGTGTGTTCTGTCGCAATGACGAGCTGCGATCTGAGTAACTTCTTCACATTCCCAGAGAACTCGATAAAGTCGTGAAGTGAGCGCTGTGACCTTACTCCTGCAGCAGCTCCAGCCTCAGAGAGAGCCAGGAGAAAGCAATTCAGGTTTTAGTCGTGGGTTAAATTCTCCTCAGGCTGATTTTTCCGCATTGTGTTCACATAACTTTTTCCAGCATCAGTCACCAGCTTTTCTTGCAGTTCCAACTTTCTAACCACCCCAAAGCAGAAAGAAATATTAAGTTATAAAGTCCATGTGGTTAAAACCAGCATTATAAAATTATTTCTAAATAGTTGCTGACATTTCTAAGAACCACACAGGTGTGAATTAAATGTATGCGTGGGTATATTACATTTTTATAATGAGGAGATGGCACCATCGTTCCCCTTTGGAGCTGCTGTTGGAAACTTCAGGAGCACATCCTCTGATTCTGGATCTTCTGACAGTGAAACTGTAACTCTTTAGACCCGAATGCATTTCAAACTAGTGGATAGTCGAAATTTATGGGTGGTGGATGGGAAATTTATTCAGATTTTCAGTTGGCTGTGTACTTGGGTAGATCCAACCCGCAGCTTTCGAGCCTATATTTACCTGCCAAATTATTTTTTAATTGCCCAAAAAAAAAAAAAAAAAAAAAAAAAAAAAAAGGGCAAATAAAAGCATCCTCTGTGTGCATTTAATGGAGCACAAACTTTTCTTTTCGCTCTGCAGTCTCGGAAAGGGAGTGACCCAGACAAAGAGAAGAAGGTCCTGGAGAGCAGAACAGACAGCATTGGAAGCGGCCGAGCAATCCCAATTAAACAGGTAATGCCGAAATTGTATTTTTTTTTTCTTTTTTTTTTTTTTCCCCCTGCTTTCCATAGTTGGGAGCCACACCTCGGGCCCGGCGCTGGCGGGGCCCGAGCGGCGTTTGATGTGCGCCCGTGATGAATGTGGAAGTCACTCACTTGACATCAATTAGGAGAGGTTCCTATGTGTATTAAAATAGGATCATTAGAATAAGAAGAGGGAAAAAAAATGTGACAACAGGCCTAATGAAGTGCAGTCTGCCGGCCTGCATATGGAGCGGGTTTCTAGGCTGTGCTGGCTTCAAAGCTGCCTTTGTAGAGGGGGCTTTGATTGGGCCGAGTGCTGCCAGGCGCAGGGTAAATCAGATCGCTCGACAAGAGCCCCTTGTGATCGCAGGAATAGCCTGATGTGGCCCTAATTTGCTACCACAGACGGACATCTGAACACAGTTTCAGGCTGCTCTGTAACAACGAGGCAATTAGTTGTGATAATCATGGCCGGTGTGTCAGCTGCGCGCTCTTGTTTGTAATTTGCTAATGAAGGAATTGTAACTTTGATTAGGTTCAGTTTCATTTAGACCTTATTATATAAGAGAACGTTTACAGCTGTAATGTGTGGCCTTAATTAAACTTTCTCATTACACAACAGGACTCGAAGCCGAGGATTTGTTTTGGTCTGTTTTACTAGCCTACATGCACTTTCATTAGCCTGGAAACTCGATGCTAAATTGTAGCTGGGAACACTCTTCTGAAAGGCAAAAGCAGTGCCAGTGTTAGATGGGAAGTGTTTGGGGAATGAGATGATTTGCTTTCTCAAATGAAATGGCGCTGAATCCATGTGGTTGAGATCTCCACATTCCCATGGAATGCTTCTCACACAGTTTCTGTGTTTGCAAGCATTTACCCCTATGTGAGTTGCCTTGCTAGAGATAAGCTCCCTTTCCTTTGCACTTATTTTCTTCCCACACGTTTCTTTCCAGTTGTTTTGGTGCCTTTCCTGCCCTCCAGAGGCTCACTTTCCTCTCCTAATCTTCCCTCAGTCCATGCCTTATCCAGCCAGGTAACCCTGGATGTCCTGTGTGGAGCTGGGTTTACATATTTTGGGATGTTTCGTGTTTTTTCCTCTATTTCTGCATGTGAGGAGGAGGTGATTTTGTACCCTTAACTATCAGCTGTGATTTTTCTTCTTAAAGTCATTCTAAAAGACCTTTTGGGACCATCAGGCAGGAAAAATGCTGTCGTGTGTGAATCTCTAGTAGGCAAATTTTAATCAAGCACGCTGCAATCCAGAAGAGCAGTTTGAAAGCAGAGGAGCTCAGTATTTGGCTTTGCATTCAGGGGAGGAGATTCCAGGCATTTAAAGCAAGCTACAATTTTATTTTCCTCCAGCTTTTTGTATGGTACAGGAGGGGTTAGACCAACTGCAATGCTTTTGGGTAATGCTAATTAAACAAAAGTGCAGCTGAGAATGCAAAACTGAGGAGTAGATGTGCCAATATTTATTCCAGGCATACATATGTACTGTTCTTTCCTAAAATGCTGTTGTATGGAATTAATTTGATTAAAAATACACTCGCAGGAAGATAAATATTGTAAGTGTGATTGTGCCACGGTGTGTTGAAACAAAATATCCCCTACAATATCTGGAATTTCTGTGTGGAAAAATTCTCCTTGCAACCCTGCTTGTGTACCAAATATGACCAATCTTTTGGGAACGTGTCCTTCTTGTTACTAATCCCAATTATGGTGATTTCCTTTTGTCATGTACAAGCAGCTACCTACAAAGCCCAGATGTGTGTCCTCAGCAGATCCATCCTCTTCCTTGGGGTTTGGGGATGGGAGGTGCTGTAGGGTGGCTGCTCCCAGTGGGATTTCACATCACACCAAGGTGTCAAGGGGAGGGATTTTGAAGCTCTTCTCAGTAGAGGTGGCTCCAGGGTCAGTGTCTGATACAACCACGTTCTCAGGGAGCTCCACAGGTGCCAGATCCTTGGGCTGTGATACAACCACGTTCTCAGGGAGCTCCACAGGTGCCAGATCCTTGGGCTGCTTCTGAGGCAGTAGAAATTCCTCCTAGGAAAGTTGGTGTCTTATTTCGTGCCTTAACTGGGAATAAGACAGAGGGATGTGAAAGGGAACTTGTTGACCTAAAAATCTTAGTGCTGCTGTTCTTCTTCAGCTGAGACACCTCTTCCCTCGTGATGTTTTCTGTGGCATGTGGAATCATGGAGTCATTCAGGTTGGAAAAGCCCTCTGAGATCACCAAGTGCAATGTTTAAACAAGCACTGCCAAGGCCACCAGTAACCCATGTCCCCAAGTGCCACATCCTCATGGATTTTAAATCCTCCCAGGGATGGGAACTCCACCACAGCCCTGGGCAGCTGGTGACCCTTTCCATGAAGGGAAAGGTGAAGCTGGTGACCACTGTTTCCATGACGAAATTTTTCCTAATATCCAACCAGAACCTTCCCTGGTGACTACCCTTTCCATGAAGAAATTTTTCCTAATATCCAACCTGAACCTTCCCTGGTGTAACTTGAGGTTGTTTCTTCTTGTCCTGTCTCTTGTTGCTTGGGATACTTGGGAATGGAAAGAGCAGTCTGAGTTTAAGGCTGCAGCATTCCCAGGATTGCTGTGGGAGAATAAAACTGAACAATGGCGACAAGAAGAAAAAACTCCACTGAAAATAAAACCCCGAACAAACAACAAAACCAAACCAAACAACACCCTACAAACAAATGAAACCCCAGCCAAAACAAGTTCCTTAGAGGCTGGAAATGTTCTGGTTTTGAGGGAAAAAGTGGAATCTCTCCCAGGACTGTGAAAGAGTTGCTGGTCATTCTGGGAGCCAGCTTTGGACCGGCACAGCTCCCAGTGGCTTTTGGTCAAAACAAGCCACGAGTTTCCCTGTGAGTTTAAGGGAAATCCCTGTGAGTTTGGGAGAGTTTGGATGGTCTAGGGGAAGGTGTCCCTGCCCATGGCAGGGCACTGGAATGAGATGGAATATAAGGTCCCTTCCAACCCAAACCATTCCAGGATTCCATGGAAGAGGTAAGATTGTGAATAGCCAGGAAACACCTTCAGGGCTTTATCCTTAACTCAGAGCAGCCTGGTCAAAAAGAGTTAATGTTCTTATTCTCTGTGTCCTTTCTACATGGTAAAGCTGATTTTTCACTGCAGTGCTAAATAGGTTTTATTGGGCTAAGCTATATAAAGCTGTCCTGACAACCCTTCCTGCTCCCAGCAGAAACCCAAAATGCAGGCAGTGAAAAGCAGGCTTGTTTTTAAAGGGTGGCTGCTTCCTCCTGCCAAAATACTCTTAAGGTGAGTGAAATTTTGGGAGGGTAAATTTTGGGAGGTCCCAATACCTTGTGCATGCACAGCCATATCAGCCTGCCTTAAATCCCTGACTTTCAGCAGCTGCTGAGAAAGGGGAATGGCAGAATTTTTTTAAAAATGATACAAAATTTCACTTGTGTGCTATTTAAATGTCTCCTGCAAATCCAGTGGAGTCAGAAAAAGTCTTGAACAATATTGGCTCCAAGTTAAAATCTGTAGAAAGTTCAGTACTTTTGAGAAAGAGGTGCTTAAACTAAGAGGCTATTTTTAAAGTTATTTTCTGTTGCACTGCTAATAATACTATTAAAACGAGTGGCTTGCTCTGCTTGGAGAATCCTCCTATCAAACTCATTTATTCTGGAAAAGAGGACTTGTTCCTGGTAGCATGAGTGAATATTTTGAAGAATATTTTGGAGCACACGTTGGGCTGTGCACTTATGGGGAATTCTAGGACAGGAGGTTTTGTGGTGTTTTGGGAAAATTACTTTGGTTTTTGTGGGTTTGGGAAATCTTTAGCAGTAGGGCTTATTCAAATTCTGAAAAAAAAAAACTGCACACAACAAGAAAAATAAAAGCAAGAAGCTCAGCTCAGCGGTGAGGGGGCTTGTCATGTATTAATTTTTCATTGCTGTGGAGAATTGTACATACATAATCACTTGATTGCAGTGGGAGTTAGCGAGCTCCTATGGTGTCATTTGCATAAATCTTGTTAAGTCAATGGCAGTTAATGAAGTACAAATGAGCCTGGAGAAGGTGACATGCAAATCGTGGGTGGCAGATGGGAGGTCTGTTTTTGGGATGGCAGCTGTGTGCTCTTTCTTTTTTTTTTTTTTTTTCATTTTTATTATTTTTTCCCTCTGTCCTGTCCCCATCCCCCCTAAACTGGAGTGTAAATAAATACCTAAGAGCTGGCCTTGACTTTCTGCTCCCAACCCTTCTTCTCTTTGCCCTTTGCACTGAATCAGAGATGCTCACATCATTATATCCTCCAACTATCTAACCTTGACTGTTCTTTTACCAAAAACTACCCAAAAATTGATGTTGGGCAGGTTGCCTTCACCCTTGGCTTACCCTGCTGCACCTTTGTGCCCCCAAATTCCTGCATCACTTAGGGATGACAAACTCCAAAGCCTGGATTAGAAATAAATGTTCTAATGGTTAATGCTGTATTGATGACACAGTGAAAAATTTGCCATCCATGACTTGCAAAGGTGAACTTCAGAATCCATTCCCTTCCCTCAGTTTGCAAATGGCTGGATTAATGGAGAAAGTGGAATATCTTATTCAGGCTTTACTTTTAGGTGATATTTCAAATGACCTTCTTTGCCTGCCAGCTTGGCATATTTAAGTACATTAAAGTAATCTTAATGAAATTAGGTATTTTGTCTTTTTTTTTTTTTTTCCCTTTACTCTGACCTAAAAATGGCAAATATTTTTTATGTGGCATCACTGATTTGAAGAAGAGTTTGGTTCCTGGATGCACAAGTTGCAGTTTTTCCTGAAGATAGCTATAAACAAAAAGTGACACTTCTGATGTACATCTGAATTTTATAAAAAACCATTAAACTCAGCAGAGGTAACTTTGAAATGCTCTCCTCAAATGTCAAATTTGGCATAAAAAACCTGTCACTTCTCCTCAGCTTCCTACAGGTGTAGATCAGTCTTGCCTCTGCTGACTGAATTCAGTAGGGATTTTCTACTCCCTCTGCTTCACTAGAGATTTCTTGCTTCCTAAACTTGTTTTTGTTCATTTTTAGCCCTAGTTGGGATGTTTAGGCACCATTTACACAATTCTTGCATGGAGTAACACACAGTGCTGATATCTCTGTGCTTCCATTGAAGAGCTCATCCTACCTGAAATGTGTTTTCCCTTAAAATCCCCACAGCTGTCTGTCCAGCTGAGCATTTCAGCAGGCCACGGCCGTATCTTGGAAAATAGGTTTTGAAAAGGGATCATCTGCCATGTCTGCTCAGTCAGAGTGATGTCCTTAGTCATCCTCACTCCCACAAGAGCACGGCAGAGCTCCGGGCAAGTGTCACATCCGAGACTCGCTGTCCTCACAAACAGCAAATGCTCTTTGCAGCAGCTTTCCTGGCTGGAAATGTTTACTTGGAGTCTACCAGAAGAGAGAACAGATAAGCAGTGATCTTAGCAGCTCTTCCTGCTTAATTCATCGGACTTGACAGGGTGAACAGAACGATCTAGAGGAGCACGACAGACAGATGATGCTACAGCCAGGAGTGCCAGAGCTTATCAGATGGCTTCTCTCTTCTGTCTGAGTTCAACATCAGGTTCTGTTTTGAAATAAAAGTGGCTAATGCAGGTAAGGGCCAAAAGCATTTCAGAAGGATGGCAGAAAACATGTGGAGGGCACACAGAACCCAGGATTTACTTTCCTGCCTTAGACCTGTGTCTTTGTGCACTGAACCCCCTGTTTCACTGACACACAGACCCAGCCTGCTGTGCTGCTGCTGCTGCTCCAAAACAGAGAAACCCAGAGTGCTTTGGGTTGGAAGGACCTTGGGGATCATCCCATTCCACTCCTGCCATGGGCAGGGACACCTCCCACTATCCCAGGTTGCTCCAAGCCCCATCCAGCCTGGCCTTGGGCACTGCCAGGGATGGGGAAGCTTCTCTTGGCACCCTGTGCCAGGGCCTCAGCACCCTCAAAGGGAGGAATTTCTTCTCCATATCCCATCCAACCCTGCCCTCTTTGAAGCCATTCTCCCTTGTCCTGGCACTCCAGGCCCTTGTGAAAAGTCTCTGTCCACCTTTCTCTTAGGCTCCCCTCTGTCAGGGGGGAGGTGTTCTTCTTTGGACCCTGACTCCTGGCCCGGCTGTGTTCCTTATTTCAGTGTCCCATGTCCCAAAAAGATGAAATGAGGCTTCTTTCTGCTGTTTCAAAGCTTGTTTGTTTTTTCTTATCAAAGTTTCAGAGGCACAGACTGTGCTGTGACCTCCAGGAACACGAGGGCAGAATGGCAATGGCTACCAAAGCAGGTAGCTTTTATATCTATCATCAACCAGTTAGAAAACTTTACATATTTTATCCCCAAAACCAGTGAATATCAACCTCATTGACATGTCTCCTCTACACTAAATTCTATCTACCAATTAACAAACCACAGGAACTCATGTCAGAGGGAAAAAGGAAGAGAAGGATAAGAAAGAAGAAGAAGAAGCCAACACCCTAAAATCTCCATGTTGGCTCCATATAATATATATAGCAAAACCTAAAAACTCCAACTCCACACTCTGTGCTGCACTAAACAACATCTCCTCATTTCTTTGGTGCTCTCAGCTCACCCAGAAGTGGAGGCAAATGCTCCCATGAGCTTGGTTCGCAGGCCAAGCCTTTTTTGAGGAGCTCTGAGGGTAAAACAAACACCCAAAGGAGCAGGAAAAGTTCCCAAGCTTTTCCTAGACTCCAACACCCTCAGGTCCTGGAAGGAGCATTCACCAGAACTCCCTCAGCTTTGCATTTTTCCTTCCTGATGTCCAGGTAGCTTTGTAGGCTGTTGTTTGCAAGGCAACATTGGGTGTCTCCAAGGAGCAGCATTCCCAAAGTCAGGACTGATGTGATTTACAAGGAACTGGCAGATGACATGGTTTGATTTATTTATCTCCAGCGTGAGGTGTAATTTCCTCTGTCACACGTCTGTCTAATCACAGTAATCAGTCTCCAGATCAGCTTGTACAAACACCAGGGTATGGTTTTGAGCCAAATACTCTTAGTGCTGAAATCTTCTGTTTAATTCCTCTGCAATTGTTTATAATCAGAACATACACATTTTGCTGTTTTTTTTTTTTAATTAGCTGATTACCAGTTATAAAATGTTTTGTGCTCACTGTGGTTCTGTAAATTGTTAACTGGTCTCTACCAGTATAATTAAATATTTCAGAGCACTTGGCTATGGTTGCATTGAACTGTGAAGAAATAATGTTATATAGCCAATCAAAAAGAGATACTTGTAAACTCATTTAAAGCGTCAGAGTGTGTTAGGACTATCATGGTGATGCTTATTGCAGGAGAAATTAAAGATACAGTTTTGTGCTAAGAGGCAATACAGAAATTAGTTCCTGAATTAGTTGTTAATTGATTTGGTAATTCCCTGGGGTCTGCATGCTCTTTTTTCCTTTTTCGTTGTTGCATTCAGTTAACAGTGACTATTCCCAGTGCACTTGAAATATTTTTTCCAATTAGATCAAATGTGCCCTTACATCAGAAGAATGGCTTCAGCTCCGTGTACCTGCCTGGAATAATGTTTAATTTGCCTGTGAAAGCCTGGTTTGTGGCTTTTTCCACTTGATGAGTGTCAGATACCATCCCAAGAAAAGCTGGAATCCTTCGAATTTGGAATAAAATAATAATAAAAAGCTCTCTTGGACATCTACAGCTGGGAGCTAAACCCTTCCCTTGCCCAAGGATCTGCCCAAGGATCAGGCTTCTAGCCCAAGGGCATGGCCTCTGCTGCCCCTTGGCCACAGCAGGCAGACCTGGGCACGAGCCTCAGCCTCTCTGATTGAGATAATTCCTCCTTTTCCTCATTTATCCATCAGTTTGTCCCACTGGATCCTCCCATCTGCTCCCTCCTGCTTTCTGGAGTCTGCTGCTTTCCCTTCTTGGCACGTCTGAGGGTTGTAGGAAGAAGCTGGAGTTTGGGTCTTTGGCTTTTAGCAAGACTGAATTTCTAGTAATGTTTCTTTTAATTAGTCTCCTAATTTTTCTTAGTTCCTAAAATATGAGTTTTCTGTTTCACATCTTATAAAATGTTGTTATTTTATCACTAAATACTTTAAATACTCCAGGCCAGTGATAGTCCCAAGCATTCTTAGACCAAAGTGAGCCCTCTACAGCTGTTCCACTTAAGGATCCATAAATGAAATATTATCAATAAACTTTTCAGAGAAATGAACTTTTTATAATTTTTTTTTGCTTCCCATGTCTGTGACCTGGAGTTAAGGGTGTATTTAAATATTTATTAGTGTTGATTTGGGCAGGGGGCACACAATTTCAAACATAATACTTCATTTATTTGAGCAAAGGAGACCAGTGCCTTGTAGGGCAGTGATGGAGAGTAGCAGCATCACCAGCTTGAAACACATGGGGAAATTTTATGTTTCCCAAATGTTTTATAAATGTGTTTCCTAAATGTTTTCTATGTTAATGCCATAAGTGATCGTGGATTGCTTATGACTGCCAATAAAAAGCATTCAACTCCATCCTCCTTATTTATTTATTCATTTCTTTTAAATCCCATCCAAATGTAATGCTCTTGACGTTTCTTGAAAGAGACAGGGACAAAGTTGTGGGTTTGAGTAGCAGCTGATGATTTCCTGGCTGGCACATCAGGTGTGATTGTAGCTCTTGCTCATCCTGAAGATTCAAGAGGAGAAGATTCAAGAGGAGGAGATTCAAGAGGAGGAGACATTCCAGCTTTTGTTTGGAATAGTGTTGATCAAGTTAAGCATCCTTGGAGAAACTGTGGAAAGATAATGCAAGCAGGGAGGAGGAGAGTGCCAGAAGATCTGTCAGCCTCTGAAAAATAGTAGAGAAAGAGCTTCTCTTACCTAAAATACCTTTTTTTTTAAAAAAAGTGGGGAAAAAAATCCCTATTTTATAAAAGGAGCAGGTGCTGCTCTTTAGGATAAACCAGGCAAGGATCTGTTTTCCAGTGTTTGTAAGAGAAGGCACAGAGTATTTGTATTTTTTTGAGGCTCTACCATGAACTTCCTCCTCTTGTGCCTGGTGCTGGATGCCAGCAGAGAATGTGCTCCCCCAGCTCCCAGGATTTTGGGTCCAATAACAATTCAGGAGTGGGGCTGGAGCCTGCAGGAAGAAAGCCAAGCAGTCTCTCTGGTGAGATTATGGAGGATTTAATACAATTGGGATGTTGTTGTACTTTTCTGTGAGCTGGATATTGCAAATCCTGGAGCATCCATAGGACAGAACACAGGGAAGAAGTGTCAGAGTGCTTCTGTGGAGAGGAGGAGGGAATGAGCAAAAGCAATGGAGGTGTAAAAGAGAACATCAATAAAGAAAGCCATAACACGACTTTAAAAAATTTATTAGAATTTTCCAGTGCTGGAATGGTGTCATATATCAGGGTGGCATGGCAGTGTGACATGCAGAGAGTGACAGCAGTGAGGGCACTCAGGGATCTTCCCTTGTTGCCCTGAGGCTCCTAGCTGGCCCTTGGCCAAAAACCTCTGACTCGAGGTGGTGCTTCCATAGTTGCACCTAGAAAATGCTTTACAAGATGCAATCTCTTTATCTGAGCCACCTTTGTCTACCCAGGTAATTAAAACACCCCCAGAAAATGATGGCATCAGTCAGGCTGAGTGCATGAGTGTTGGAATCCAAGATATTTGGGAAACCTCTCAGATTGTCCTGGGGGGGTCTGGGACCCTCACTGGGACCCCAAGAGGACACAGCCTTTGATTTGTGCCCATGGGAGAAGCTTCCAATACTTATAAATTAACAACATTAAAAATATAAGATAGATTATAGTTTAGTTTATCATGAAAATTTGTAGCTTTGGGTTTTGTAGTATAAAAGGGAAGCAAGATGGAAATTTCTGAGTGGTGTTCAGAGTCCTTTTACCCCATTTTCTGCTGTGACAGTAGCACAAAGACATTGGTAAAATAGATTTGAGGTAAGAGAAACGTGTTAAAAAAAAAAGAAATTATTAGTACAAAATTATAGTACGTTTTAGCAGTTAATTAAGTAAAAAGTTTTTAAAACAACACTACATTCTCAGTTTTGAAGTCTTACAGCTGGAAATTTAGAGGGCAAAGCCCAAGTGCAAGGCAGCTTTCTGAATTTGAAATAAGAACTTGAATAAACAACAAGAAAAACTGAAAACTGCAAGTCTGGCTCCTTTTTATCTGGGATGAGACTTTAATAAAAGAAGAAAAACCTATTTCAAAGACTCAGCTGCATCACATGAGTTTATAACCACAGAATCAGAATATCCTGAGCTGGAAGGACCCACAAGGATCATTGATTCAACCCCTGGCCCTGCAAGGACACCCCAAATCCCACCCTGGGCATCCCTGGCAGTGCTGTCCTGGAATTCCTGGAGCTCTGGCAGCCTCGGGGCCGTGCCCATTCCCTGGGGAGCCTGGGCAGTGCCCAGCACCCTCTGGGGGAAGAACCTTTCCCTGATATCCAGCCTGAACCTCTTCTGAGCTCCCAAAACTTCTGCAGTCCATTATGTTGGCAGCAGCTCCGTGCTGGCATGGGGGACATGTCCAAATCAGCCAGCAGAGCAGGAAGAATTTGCCTTTCCTTCTTTTCTGTGGACAAGATCTGGAATCAGAATGATTTGGGTTAAAAAGGACCTTTGGGGATCATCTACACCAAAGCCCCGAGTGAGCAGGTGTTGGAGTCCAGGAAAGTCAGAAAACTTCTCCTGCTCCTGTGGGGATTCATTTTATCCCTAGAGCTCCTCAAAACAACTTAGCCTTTAACCTAAAAGAAGAGAAGAAGAAAAGAAGAGAAGAGAAGCTTCCTTCACTTCTGGATGAGCTGAAAGCATCAGAAAAATGAAAAGATTTTGGTTTAGTGTACCACAGAGTGTGCATTTGTAGTTTTAGGTTTTGCTATATATATTATATAGAGACAACATGGAGGAACCAGGGCATTGGCTCTGGCTTCTTCTTCTTCCTTCTCCTTCTTCTTCTTCCTTCTTCTTCTTCTTCTCCTCCTTCTTCCTTCTCTTTCTTCCTCTTCCTTCTTCTTCATCTTCATTTCCTGTGATTTATCGATTGATGGAGAGAACTCAAGGTAGAAGATGCATGTTAATAAAAATAGTACTTACTGGTACTGAATACAAAATAGGACATGGAGTGATCAATAATTGGGTGATAAACTCTTCAAAAGTGCCTGCACACAGAAGCTGCAGCCATTGCACTCCTGGAAGCTGCAGCAGAGGTTGTGCTTCTGAAAATTAGATAAGAAATAATAAACAACCCTTGAAACAGCAGAAAGAAGTTTCGCTTCATCTTTTCCTGCTATGAGGCACTGAAAAAAGGAAGATAACCAGGCCAGAAGCCAGCAGGTGTCCCAGACAGGGACAACATCCCCTGGGCCAGGTCACATCCAGCAGGATGGGGCTGCTCGCTCGAGGAACCAGTGGGAAAAGGCCTTTGTTCTGAGGAGCTGAATCCATGCACGCCTGGGCTGGCTCTGGTGGCTGCAGCTCTTCCTCCCAGGGCATGAGGAATTAGTCCCGAGAAGTGACATAAGAAGATTAAGTAGGAAGCTTATGACAGTTAGCAAGTGAGGCTGCCTGATAGACTTGGGTTGACACAACGATTATTAATATGTTGTAAAGATGTTTTGGGGATTCCACCATGTTTGTATGGTTGCCAGCAAAACGTTGACAGTTGCATTGTGGTTAATAAATTCATTTAGATTTATAAGCATTGTTTACAGAACCTGTTCGCCTGCTGAAACTCTAACAGCATCTGTTCCTTCGTACTAATTAACTGCTAATTACGAATGAGCTTTGTGTGTTTGTCAGTATAACTGGCTCATGCATTTTGTAAGGAACATTAACAAATTGATTTACATAGTGGTAAAGCAATCAAAAGAGTAAACTGAACAGCACGCAGTTAAAGCCCTTTAGCCTAATTTTTTGAACAAAGCAAACTTTGGGCATTCTGAATATTTTCATCATTCTTTTGCTCCCATTTAATTGTGTGGTAATTGTGTGTGAATCTGGGTTGGGGCTGTTGGCCCAGCATCTCTTGTTTCCTGTTTTATTTTGTGTGGGTTTTGTTGTTTTATTTTAAAGCATTGGCACTCCTGTGTATAATACATGAGGAAATATTTTCCTAGAGTATAGCTAACAATGGCAAATTAAAAACAATAAATGGCATGAAAAAGGAGTATTTCTTGAAGGGAAACATTGATACTCTGACTATAACTGGTTTGGCTATTTGAAATATGCTCTATGGAAGTCCTTACTCTTTGGTTTAAATACTGTTTTTAATCTGCTTTTAATTCTAAAAATCCTGCTTTTATTCTAAAAGTCCTCTGACTACAGTAATTATCAGCACGTCTTTAGAACAGTCTCCACAGCCAGGCCAGATGTTGGTACTTAAATATTTTGAATTTAAAGGGAATAATTGGCACAGGGTGCCCAGAGAAGCTGTGGCTGCCCCATCTCTGGAAATGTTCCAGGCTGGGTTGGATGAGGCTTGGAGCAACCCAGGGTAGTGGAAGGTGTCCCTGCCCCATGGCAGGAGGGTGGAATTGTGTGGTCTTTAAGCTCCTTTCCACCCCAAACCGCTCAAGGATTCTATCATTAAAGTGCAGTTCTTAGAAATACAATCTCCATTTATTTTGCATGAGTTAAAACAGGGAGAAAAATCACATAACTGAGTGTTATGGTTATTGTAAAGGATCCTTCACATCATGATAAACTGGAGATGAGTGTCATGATTAGATGACCTGAATGTATTTCACTTCCAGATGTCCTAAAACTGTAAAGCTTGAAATAAACTTTGTAGCTACTTTTAGGGAGAAGACAAAAATAATGCAAACACACACTTTGGAGTTTAGTTTTCCTGAGCAGAAACTATTCCAGTGAGGAGCAGACAGAGTGGTTTAATACAGACTAAAACCTGCCAGGAAAACTCAATTGTTTTTTTGATAGAATTTCCAACTGAGTGCATGAAGCGAATGTAACAGATGTAAAATATTTTGATACATCTTAATTGAGAGTTTATCCAAATGTGTTTGGCTAAAAACCATCATGTGGATTGGATCTGATCTGTGGGTGTGTAAACAATCCCTGAAGCCAGAGCATGGTCTGAGCTAGCTGGAGGGGGACTGAGCTTTGTTCAGCTCTGGGGCCCATGCCATGTGTCTGCTTGAAAAGTGTGCCTTCATCCTTGTGAAAAGAACCAGAAAAGCAAGGGCAGCGTGGGAGAATGAACTGGGAGTTGGGCTCAGTCTAACCTGGACTAGAAACCCACCCACTGGAACTTCTGCTGCTTTAAGCCAAGTTTGGAAGGCTTTTGTGTTCTTCTGGTACCTCACTGAGACACTTCTCCAGTGACCTCCAGGGACAGTCCTGTGCCTGGAATCAAAGCCTGGATCTGCCATGAGGCCTCAAACACATTGTGGCTGCCCCTGGAAGTGTCCAAGGCCAGACTGGACGGGGCTTGGAGCATCCTGAGGTAGTGGAAAGTGTCTCTGCCCAGGGCAAGGGGTGGGACTGGATGGGCTTTAAGGTCCCTTCTAATCCAGATCAGTGTGGGATTCTGTGATTTCAGGATTAATACTCCAGGAGAAAGCTGCTGGGCTCTGGGGGCTGTCAGACCACGGAATGTTCTCTATCAGGGAAAATAAAAGCTTAGTGATTTTGGCTTGCTTTAAAGAAGAGGAGGTGGATTTTCTTTTAAAGAAGGGGAGAGGCTGTTGAGCAGTGAGATTCTGTAGGTAGGTCTGAGCACTGAGTCCATTTCTTTCCCCTTTATAACTAATCTGAGTCTTTGTCACAAAAGAAAAATACCAAGACATACCATTTGCAAAAGGGTTTATAGTACAGTATATCACCCTATTATGAATGACAGTATTTAAATGGTTGGGTAGAGAACTGCAGAACTGCTACAAATCAAGGAGCTAGATTAACATCTAATGCTCTCTTCTCTGGGAATATTTCAGTGGAGGGGGGGAAATTCAGAAATCTTCAAGTGAAGATTTCTTTCAAGTGGAAAGAAAAATCAATTGAAATTACCAAAGTGGTTGAATTGTTTAGAAATTCTGCTGTCTGAAGTGAGGAATACATTGGAATGGAGGAGAATTGAAGAGCAGGGATTGTTTAAGGTGGCAGGTGTCATCACTTCAGGAATCCAAATTGTACAGGCTGTTTCATGGCCAAATTAAAAACCAAACCAGCTTTTTCAGTGGAGGGAGAGACGCACTGGAAATCCTTGACTAGAAGCTGAGCTTGGAGCAAACTGGGTGAAAACTCTTGTTTAGGATGCAAACTGAGTAAATACAGTGATAGGTATGGTTGGTGTGCTTCATGTTAAATTAATACTCAAGTCTGATTCTGAAAATCAGAATTATATGTGTGTTTTGACTTCTTGTGTGAGCTACATCTCCTGAATGATACAGATTTTCAGATTTCCAGTTCTGTGTCAGGCAGGTGAGCTGCACAACCCCTTCCTGTTGTGGAAGGAGTGCTGAAATGTGCCCAGAGTCCTGAGAATTGACATTTTGTGTTTGTTTAAGCTCGTGCAAGGCGAGGAACTACTCAGGAACACTTTCTGAATGTGCCCTTTGCACAGCAAATGTTGCTGTGAGTTGGGATTTCATGGCAACACCTTGTTTGTAGCTGAGAAACAACAAGTTCATGATCACATTGGTGGTGCTTCTGTCTCACTGCATGGTGACTGCTCTGAGTAGTTCCCAATACAGATTAAGTCTCAGTTCCAGTTAAGTGACGCTTTTTAACGTTGATGTGGTGTTTGGAAGCAGGAGGTTTCTCGTGTGTTTCTGCAGCACAAGGATTCCAATCTCCCTGTTTCTGCAGCAGGTGAAGGCAGACAAAAGCAAGGAGCTTTGAAGGTAAGAGAAGAGGGGGAAGAATGCCAGTGGGATGGAAAACAGAACAGGAGGGACAGAGCTCAAATGCAGAGTTGTGCTGCTACTGATGCCAGGATGATTTTTTGCTTTTTCTTTAATACCCCTCTTACACACTCTGTTATAGTTTGATGTATTCTCAGTGCTTTTAGCCCACACACTGTGACTTCCCAAGGCTGATAACTCAGCTCAGCCCCACGGCACCGTTAAACCAGGAGAGCAAACATCCTGGGAGCCCCAGACACCAAGGGCCTCTCCAGAACACATTTTTGTAAACTAAAATAAGCTCATCCAAAGAAAAAGTTCCTCAGAACAAGGGGTTCACTCGAGCCTCTCATTTGAGAATCTTTGATAGATGTGCTAATTAGCAAGGCCTATAATTGTGTGTATTTCTGTGTGTGAGGGGCAGTGAGTGCATTTCGGGGCATTCCACCTGGACCAAGTGCTGCACCCAAGGATCCTGAAATAAATCCCGAGGTAAAAACCCCTTTTCCCCATAAACCATGCTTTGGTTTTAATTTTAAGACCAGGGAAAGGCAACACTACAATAAACCAGGTGAGAAGCAAAATCTGTGTTAAATAGGTGACAGGAAGGAGGGCAAATACTAAACGAAGACTCTGAAGGAGATGGGAAGTGAGAATCAAAACCAGGTGATGTTTTCAGTAGCATGAGGAATCTCGAGGGTCTCTCAGGAAGTGGCCCAGCAGTCCCCAGAGGTGTTGGTTCTGGACATGTTGGTGTCTCCAGGTGTGAAGCACTGTGATTGATTCCTGGCTGGAAGTGATGCTTTGGTGCCTCCGGAGTTCCTTGTTGGTACCTGGAGCTGGTTCCAGCTGAATGCTCCTGGAGCTCAGGGTCTGTAGAGCTCAGGAACACCAGTGGAGCTGATCCATCCACTGCTGAGCTTCCCACTGCTGGAGGCAAGGTATTGCTGTTGGTCCAGAGTGGTTCTGGAGGTCTTCAAGTGTTTGCCTGAAACCATGGAGGGTAAAGAAAGGAAATAAGGAGAGGCAACATCTCTCTGCCTGGAGTTTGGGAGGACCTGCATGGGCTGGGGATGACTTAAGGGCAAATCAGCTCTCAGACACACTTAGAGAAGAGGTTTGGTGAGCTGGGTGATGCTGGACAGAAGCTCCAGGGAGCAGTAAATCTTTCCTCTCTAATACATGTGTGTGCTTGGAGAACCTGGCTGCCAGAGAAACGCCACTCCTGAACTCACAGCGTGGATTGGAACTTCTAAAATGAGGTTTAAGCTTTGCTCTTTTGCCAAAAATGCTTTTTTTGCCTGGGTAATTTCTCCTCCAGTCTCTCTGAATGGTGCTGGTTCCAAAGAGCTCTGGAGTGGCATCAGCAGTGATGGCACAGGAGTTTGGCTCCTCTGCCACCCAGCAGTGTTCAGGTGCCTGGTTTGCTTCCCTTGGCTCTTGCTCTCTCCTTTTCCCACTCCAGCATGGAGATGGGTGAAGGATGGCTGAGGCTTGGAGCAACCCAGTCTAGTGAAAGGTTTTCAGAAATTCTGCTGCATGGTTCTTCTTTTGTTTGCTTTTAGTTGCTCTGTGGTCTGTAGATTGACATTTGGAATTTTGAATGCAAATCATTTCTTTGGGAGGTCAATGAGCATCTCAGGTTTTTCAGGTCAAACATAGAATTACAGAGTGGTTTGGGATGGGAAAGGACCTTAAAGCTCATCTTGTTCTACCCCCTGCTATGAGCAGAGACACTTTCCACTAGAAGGATGAACTCTATAAGCTTTTTCACCCTGCCTATGTGGGGCAATGTCTTGGAGTGACTTTATGGTTTATCCTCTTATGGTTTATCCTATATCATCTGCCCAGAAAAATGAACAACGTGTGCTGTGCTGGTACCAAGAGCAGGTAGGCTCCTGCTCCATCCTCCAGCAGAACATTCCAGCTGCAGTCTGTTCTCTTCAGTCAGGGCTTTTCAGTCTTGCAGGCACATGTGGAGCTTCACAAAATCTGTCAGAACACCCCCTGGGTGTCTCTGCCCCTCCAGCAAACTTGGTTGGTGTTGAACTTAAAGCTCTAATGTTGTCTCTTAGAAACCTGTTGAAAATGCAACCAGAAGCATCATTTAAAAATGCTTTTGGTTGGTGTAGGACTGATGATGAATATGAAATGTTTGCTAAAATGAGGAAATGATCAGCCCTTTTAATAACAGAGCCTTCCTCTCTCACTGCACCTTTTCCTTGCTGACACCTGCTGTACCTTGGCTCTGTCCCTGGAGGTGGAGACGCAGGAAAAACAATCCTTGGGTTACATGCAGAAAAGTGAGAGCATTAATCTGAGATGAAAGCTTTATTTACATTTCTCTTTGGGTTTATTGCTTGTTTTCACCAGCATAGTGAGGATTTTGGGACTCTTTCTGCTGTCCATGCACTCAGGTATCTGCCCTCCTTTGTTTGAGTGGGGATAAGCACTTTGCCATTCCTTTCCACATAACAAGATTTCCGTAGAAGTTTGGGAGAGAAGGAGTTCATTCCTTGTACAACTAGTGTTAAATAAAGCTCTAAAATAAAAATAATTAAATTGTTAAAAAGAGGGGGGTGGGACACCTGCTACACAGAGAAAATCTCTCTCCTTAGCCCCAAAAATTTGTCTCTGTGTGTGTGTGGAGCAGCCTGAAAGGCTTGGGGAGTGTGTTGAGAAGAGTCCTTGCTTGTGGAAGCTCCTGGTTGGAGCTCAGGGGGATCCATCCTGCCCTCCTTGCAGGTTCCAAAGACCATTCCTCCTGCCCTCCTGGCAGGGAGGGGTGGCCTGGGGTGCTGTGCAGAGAGCAGGCACCCCCTGTGCCCTGTGTCAGAGGTTTGGAAGCACAGGAGTAGGAAATGGAAGTGGCTGGTTCCACCTGCTTTCCCTTTCCTTTCATTATCTACTCGCAGTTGTGTCTTTCCCTCATTAATGGGGATTGTGTCTCCTGCTGCCTGGGAAGAGCTGGCCCCATTAAACCAGTTATAATAGCAACAAATTAATGCTCCTCTGCCCTTTTTCCTGGGCTGGGTAAAGGATAATACATCAGCACAAACTACTTGGAGATACCACAATTTAAATATTTCAGCAGTGCCTTTCTGTACCAGCATCTGACCAATTTTCTCCCAACTTCTTGGCAGTGTTGGTTTTTTAACGTTGCTGCCCAAGGAACGAGGCTTTCCTGGTTATTTAGATTTGAGGTTGGTTCCCTTTCAGCTGAAAGGGATCCCAGCACTGGTGGCTCCAAGTAAAAATGACTTTGTTCTCTGCTATGTTAAATTGGCTGGTTAATTCTGGTGTTATTTACCCTGTAATTCATTAGTTTTACTCTACCATTGGCAGCTGACAGGCTGTAATTTCATGCCTTGCAATAAAAGATGTCTCATAATCTGCTTCATTTAGCAGCAAGAGAATTTAATGAAATTAACTGCAGTCCTAATTATGCCAGTGAATACTAAAGACTGCTATCAAGTTTCCTCAGAAAAGGACAAGGTCCACCTTATGAAGGATTTAGAATATAATTTCCTGGGAAAAGTTGCAAATGTCTCCTTCTATTGGCCAACAAGGGCCAATTACAAGTGCTGATACGACTTTAATGAACTAGTTTGTTCTGAGGATATCTCACAAGGAATAATAATTTTTTATTTTCCAGCAAGTTTTTAGAGGTTTCTCTCCTTAGAAGAGCTGATCTCTGAGAATTTGGTGGTTTGCTTCTGTTTTGAAGCCTTTCCCTGTGTCTTTTGTGGTGCCTTACGCTGAGGGTTAGGAAGTGAGGAGGAAGCAGCTCAGGTGTGGGGTGAGGAGAGTGGGTTTGGAGTTCCTGACCTGGAGGACATCAGGGAATTTGTCCTCACGTGCTGTATTTCATAGCCCAGCTACACAAACACCACAATTTTCTGGGATGAGAAAACACAGGAAGGAACACAGTGGCTGGGCTGGATGGGGCTTGGAGCAGCCTGCTCTAGTCATAGGCCTCCCTGCCCATGGCAGGGAAGTGGAACAAGATGAACTTTAAAGTCCTTTCCAATCCAGACCATCCCGGGAGTTCTGACATTGCACGAAAGGAGAAGGATTGATCCTGAGGAGCATTCCAAGGGCAGCTCTTTGGGATTTTCTCTAGGGTTTCTACTGATCCACCCTGTTTTGGTTTTTTTTGTTTCATATTCCTGGCTCTGCACTGAAAAAAGTCTTTCTTCATTAACTGGCAGTGTTTCCTTGATTCCCATTCCAAAGTATTGGTTGATGTATTTGCCAAATGTGCTCTGCCTGCCTCCTGAGCACCGCCACACTCCGACAACAATGATGTGAAATGTAACCGCCAGTTTATGGCTTAAATGATGTTAAATGTAGTTAATTGGAAAAACTTTTAACTGCAGAGAATTTCCCTGCGAATAGCCTTCATAATAACCATCTCACTATAAAACGCAAAATGCTTTGCTCACAAGGACAACGGGACTATAAAGGTGAAGTGTATTGATCAAATTACCTGAGATAATAAACTTCGGATGAATAACTCCTCTATTGATGAATGGGACAAGTCTTCCTTTTTTTCCCTAATCCTCGTGGTGTGATGGGAAAGGCAGCTGAGAGAACAGTGGTGCAGTGTGGGGTTGTTTCGAGCAAAGTTTATATTTTTAAGTTAAGGAGCTGAGTGAAATTGTTGATGGAAAACTGCATTCGATTGTTTTACTGTTTCTGTTTCTTTCTTTTAAGCTGTAATTTGTTGAAAGTACAATCATCTTCCTTTAGATAAAAAGTTATAGGAGTACATAAAAGTGAATATGTATGGGGGAAGAGACTCAAAGTGGTGATAATTCGCAGCAAAGCTGGGTGAGGAGGGAGTGGTGAACTCCTCCAGATGTATTGGTGAAAAGGGAGGTCAGAACACAGCTGGATTCATGCTCGTGTCAAAACTGGGGAGAGCTACAGCCCCAGGGAAGAGGGAGAAGAGATCTTGGAAGTTCTGGGTTTTGTTGCTTAGCTCATCCTCATTCCTTTGCTGCAGGGATTTCACATGGGAAACAAAGGGAAGGTGATGAGTGTATCTGCCCTTCCCAGCAGCTTGAGTTTGGGATTTGACCAGAGCTGTCAGCTACCTTGAGATAAATAACTCCAAATAAACCTAATGCAGACCTTCTTCTTAATATTTCAGAACACAAACAGAAAGCTCTGTGGTTTTATTTAAGTTTCACTGATCACCTGTAATTGCATTTATTGGGTGAAGGATCGAGCGGTGAGAGCTGAAGGGAATGGGATTGATTTAAAAACTTTGTTAGTGGAACAGGGGAGTTGGAAGGGGATGATCAGGGGATGATCTTTACGATCCCTTCCAACCTAAATCATGGAATGTCTTCAGAATTGTTGGTCAAAGTGGGTAGAGGCAATACAGGGTGATTCTCACCTGGGTGATGTTGCAAGTATGGTTTGTGCTGTGAAGTAAAAAAGGCTGGAAGTTCACAAGAAGTTCAGAAGATCACAGGGATCTGATCAGCAAATTTCAGTGGGAAGAACTCAACCATAAAAGCACAGCATAAGTTTTCCAATTTAATGCACAAGGGGAGCAAGGAAGTCAATTGGATTCGAAATTGGTTATGGTGAGGGAAGGTGTGGAGTTGATGTTCAGAATAGCACAGAAGCTCAGGGTGGATGATACTATTATTTGTCATGTTACCCAGAAGATAAACAAAGCTGAGTTGGCTGCTACATGGGGTTATGGTGCTCAAGAATTTTATCTTCAGATTTTGAAAGGCTCCATCAAAGCAGACAGCCTTTAGTTAGAGTTGAATTTGTGTGCTACGCTTTAAAATCACGAGACAGCAATTTTAGTTGAAGTTGTTAAATTATGGAGTGAAAAAGTCTCTGAAGTTTGTATAACAACAGATTTTTATCTTCTTTGGGAAGTCCTGAAAGATGGAGCTGAGCAAGGTGGGATAGAAGGACGGCCTTGGGTTTCAGCAGGACTAACGAGGAGGGAACCAAATGCAGGAACGTGTTTCAGAAAAGCACTGCCACACCTAAGCATCACTGGAGTGAGGTGAACCATTGGACCACATCATTCAAGTCCCAAACCATAAGTATTAGTAAAATAAATTCTCTTTAATAGGGTACTAACCAAGACCAAATAATAAGACCAAATAATAATCATAATAATAATAATCAAGGCCAAAAGTGACCCAAAAGGTCATGCACCATGAATGAACCAAAATCTTGTGTCATTAATACACTTTACAGGAGTTTGAAATAGGACTTTGTGTGAGAAACAGACCCAGAGCTGGGATCCCTCAGTCTACAGAGTGGAAGAAATTATTCTTTTAAAAGTTGTGATGTGAAACATTATGTGAGTGTGATCAATTGTTTCATATAAATATGGATAATTATGGATATACACAAGCAGATATAGATAAGAGCTGTCTATAAAATATGTAAGTAAAGAACATTATCCTGTAAAAATGGAAAAGCTAGAGCAAAGGGCAGCCAAAGCGAAACATGGATTTGAGAATATCTGTGGATTCAAAAAGTGGGAGAAAGACAGGTCTGCAGCTTTGGAAAGAGATTAAGAGGAGCCTTCTTTTAATGGGCAGGATTGATTCCGCAGGGATGTTTGAGCCTGTGTCAAGCACGAGGCACAGGGGCAAGAACTCGAGCTGGAGGAGAGGCCAAGCACCACAGGAACGCAGCTGGAATCTGAACAGTGATAAAACAGCCATTTTTATTATGTTACATGCAAAATTCAGCTTACGTTATTAGCAAGCCCTGGCTTGGCCGAGGGCTTTTAGAGTTCATCGTTTTCATTTCCCTGGCTACCTTCAAACTGTGGAAGAGTAACTTCGAGCTGACACCTCTGAGCTGCACCACCAAACTTCTAGCACCCAAAAATTAAAAGCTCACTTGGAAATGGGAAGCAGATCAGAAGCCCAGGGAGGCAGCAAGTTGGCTGGGAAAGAGAACTTTGATGTCCCTAATGCCCTTTGTTTAATGCCAGGGGTTTGCTTTTAAATGCCAATGCACAGCGTGGAGGCCTGGCCCTCCCACGGTGCCACACAGGGTGCGTTGGGTGGCAGGGGGGGAAAGAAAGGAGGAATCTTCCATCCTGCCAGCACAAAGTTGACAGGGATGAGGGCTTTTGGAGATCTTTTTTAAGAAATCGTGTGGCAAAGTGTGCAAAGCCGAAGCCGGCGTGCAAGGGAAAGTTAGCAGTCAGTCAGGTTTTATCTCTTAATGAATAGAGACTGCTGAAGTAAGGGTTAGGTAATTGAGTTTATAATTAATTAGCCATAACCCTCATCAGATAAAGCAGTTGTCGAGATTTTTTTTTATCTCCTTTCTCTCCCCAGGGCCTGCCCTTCTTTGTCCTTGCGCTGACAAGGCAGCACTTATCTCAGGCCTTCTCCATCCCGTGCCCGTCAGCCCCTCCTCCCTTGGGCTGGGGTTTGGTGGTCAGCCTGGCCCTGTATTGTCCTACCAGGATCCCAATCAGGCCTGGCTGTCGTGCTGGGATGATGAATTAGCTGGAGGAGTTAACGTGGAGGTGAGCTCCAGATCGGAGTCCCGATAGCTCCCCACAGGCCTCTGTGCGTTCGTCACTCTGCCCCTCCGCTGATCCGCCACTGACACTTTGCAACAAAGAGGTTAAAAAAGGTGGATTTAAGTAAAAAGAACAGGGCATTTCTCCAGAAAGTTGGGATGCTGACAAAGGGCCCTTAATTTCTTCTGCCGTGCAATTCACCTCGACAATAGCGGGAAAATAAATTAGATTTTTGCTGTGTTTTCTTTCGGTGGCCTTATCTCCCTTATGCTGGGGGTTGGACTGTAGGGGAGAAACTTCAGCAGCGTATCTTAAAAGCATCAGGATTGTAAAAGGTGTTGAGCCTCTGCCCGTTGAGGCAGATGAAGGGGACTTGGATGTCAAATTTCTCCTCCATCAAAGCCACATCCTTTTATGGATGCATCGGGGGAGAGGAGCTTTCTTGCTGTGTTTACAGTAGGCTCGTGGCACTGAGCTGGGTTTGTAGACAGGTTTACCTGCTGGAGGAGAACAAGGTTCAGGAGCGAGTCTCTGTGTTTTCCCTTCATCTGGAGGTTTTGAATTGGAGATGAAGACTCCTGTATCTCACAGTATCGACTCCAGGCTTCGGACGAGCATCGCTTCTCCTTAATCTGAGTGTCAGCACTAGGAGATGTAACTCAGGTCTCTCAATGCAAGAAAGACTTGTTTCTTTTTGTAAATACATCTTTCTGTAGTCTCTTTAATAGACTGGTAAAGTTTTCCTCTTTCTTTGGCATTTCAGCAATAATATACATTTTTAGTTTGACTTAATTCTTTTGGGATCCAAGCTTCAGTGGGCACACCTTCCTCTTTCTGGGAGCTTCCTGAAAGTTAAATTAGTAACATAGGAGTTAAACTCCATTTCAGGTGGCACAGTGTAACTGCAGAAAAGACATTGCTAATGGCAGAAGGAGCCTGTTCCATTTTGGAATAGCAGCTTGGTTGTCCTGGTGGGTCACAGAGCCTGGCAGCTGCTGTGCTCTGATGCTTGTGGTTTGTGAGGCTCCTCAGTTGTGCAGGATGTGCACCGAGCACAGGAAGGCAAACTCTCGTGTACCTCACTGCTAATTGATAAGAAGGGTGGAGGAAGTGAACCTGTGACACGTTTGAGGCAGGAGAAATTCCAATTAGAGATGCAGAAACATATTTTATTTCCCACCAGGTTCAAATATTGGAGCAAATATCCAAAGGAGCTGTGAAATCTCTCCCTTTGGAGGTTGGCTCCGAGGGAACATGGAGCTCCTCGGAGTTTTGGGGTTGCATTTTGCCACTGGAGGTGAATCAGAGGGAGCAGAGCACCTTCTCATCCCCCAAAGGGACACTCAGTTGTGTGTTTTATAAGTGAGAGAAACCAAGCATGAATACAGTGGAAAGAGAAAGCATCATTATCATCCCTGATGTAAGAACTGCGCCAAAATGTTTTCCAGGTTGAGGATTTATATTGCAAATGAGCATCAACCTTGGATGGTGTTACCTCATGCAGAAGGGTAACTAAATGCACATTATTTTTAATTCTAGGAAACAGTGGAGGGAAAAAAGCTTTTGCTCTGAATTTGCCTCTGAAATGCAAGAGATTGGGCAATTCTATCCCTGAACAATTTGTTTTAAAGCAAAGCTGGCAGTGTTGTCTGGAAAACGAGCGTGGGTTAATGGGATGGATCCAGCTGGGTTGGCCTAGTGTTTACATGTTGGGTTTTATGGTAGAAGGAAATTATTCTTGTTAGTTGTCACTGGATTTTTCTATTAATCAATTTGCAAATAGAGATATTGCAAATAGAGGTATTAGAGGTATATAGATATTGCAATAGAGGTATTGCAAATAGAGATATTAAAAACTATCACTTATATAGAGACTAATAAATGTACGTTAATGTAGTTGTAGTTTCAAGCTTTTCTTTTGAAAATGCACCTTTTTATTTTAATGCCAATTTTGCTATAGGTATTAGAGAAAACTCTATAGTAGACAAACTCAATTTCAGGGTTTTTAGTTGCTCTTGGTAAAGGAAATGATGTGCTTTGTACCTAAAGAGATGTTGAAATGAGGTTTTAGCTGTGATGTTCAAGTGTTCAGATCTTCAGAGGCAAGCGGATTATGTTAAAGGACAGGTTAAAGAATATCCATATTTAAATCGATACTAAGATTTACTGATGCTAAATAGAGAATTGAGGAGGAGAGAGATAAATAGTATTTTGTAGCCTCATAGGTTGGGATGAGGTTAGGGAGAGATCCTTCACCGTCTGGGCAAAACAGGCTCAACTTGGGGAAAAATTAATTTAATCTTTTACCAATAAAATCAGAATAGGGTAATGAAAAATAAAACCAAATCTACTTCACTTCTCCCTTCTTCCCAGGCTCAACTTCACTCATGATTTTCTCTCTCCCCGTAGGGAGGAGGGAGGTGGGGAATGGGGCTGTGATCACTTCATGACACCTCTGCTGCTGCTTCCTCCTCAGGGCAGGACTCCTCACTGCCCTCCCTGCTCCAGTGTGGGTCCAACCTCTCTCCATGGGGTCATTCCTTCAGGAGCTGCTCCAGCCTGGATCCCTTTTTCCGTGGGGNTCAGTCCTTCAGGAGCTGCTCCAGACATCACTTCCATGGGGTCAGTCCTTCCAGAACTGCTCCAGTGTGGATCCCTCTCTCCATGGGCTCAGTCCTTCAGGAGCTGCTCCAGGCATCCCTTCCATGGGCTCAGTCCTTCAGGAGCTGCTCCAGGCATCCCTTCCATGGGCTCAGTCCTTCAGGAGCTGCTCCAGGCATCCCTTCCATGGGCTCAGTCCTTCAGGAGCTGCTCCAGGCATCCCTTCCATGGGCTCAGTCCTTCAGGAGCTGCTCCAGGCATCCCTTCCATGGGCTCAGTCCTTCAGGAGCTGCTCCAGGCATCCCTTCCATGGGCTCAGTCCTTCAGGAGCTGCTCCAGTTCTTCCATANTGGGCTCAGTCCTTCAGGAGCTGCTCCAGTGTGGATCCCTCTCTCCATGGGGTCACACATCCTGCCAGGACCCTGCTCTGGCACAAACTTCCCACAGGGCCAGAGCTTCCTCTGGGCATCTTCTGTGGTCTTCTGTGGGATTCAGATGAATCTCAGCCCCACCATGGACCCCCCATGGGCTGTAGGGTGCAGCTGCCTCACCGTGAGCTCCACCACGGGTGGTGGAAGCAGAACACAAAGCTCAAGATGGGTGGTGTAACCTCATTTTTTGCTGTTTAACACTGGGATTTTCCTGGGATGTTTTGTATCACTGATTGAAGTCTGCGAATATGGGAGGCAGGAGAACGTTTCTGAGAGACTGAGCAAGAGTTATCAATGCAAATAAAGTTGGAATGAAAGATCACTGGACTCAGTGATCCTTGTGGGTCCCTTCAGCTCAGAATATTCTGGGATTCTGTGACTAAAGACTCCTTGCATTTAGGAATTTGAGGGCTTTTGAGGCGCTCAGACTTGCAGAGAACCAATTTAAGGGCAGTGATAAGAGAGCAAAACCTTCCCTTTCAGGGAACCTGGATAAATTTTCAAGGTTAATTTCTAATTGCGACGTATTTGAAAATTTGTCCTGCTTGTAAGAAACAAAGAGATTTGGCTTTTTCCCTGGAAGGTGTCCTGGAAAGCTGCGATTCCCAGAGCCAAACCAGTGCTTTTCCTCCCCACTCTGGTGATTTCAGAGCAGGGATTGATGGGCCCCTCTTCCTTAACGAGTTGGCTAAATTGATTTTATCCTTGCTTTTTTGTCACTTTTCTCGAGCTAACATGGAAATGACAAAAGGAAAGGTCCGACTGACAACACCCGAGCGCAGGGTGTTAAAGTTGGTAGGACCCAGGATCATCAGCAGCCATAATTGACAAATAATACCCCTCATAAATACTGCCAGTCTTTTCAATTAGTTTTCATCTCAAATTCGGGATGCAAAATGATGGCCTGTCAAGTGACAATGGATGACAAAAATTAATAAATTGTCTTCTAAATAGTATGGACACTTAAGAAAAATTGGGCAGCCAATTTAGCACAGCATGAACCGGGGGGAACCTTTTGTACTGTTGCCGTGCCACTAATGTTGTCTGGGTCTTTATTAATGGTGCTTGGCTGCTGCTGACAGTTTTGTTGCTACTGGCAACTTTCTTCATTAAAATTAAAGCCAGCGTCAAATCCCATTAGCTGCACTCTGGGTACCTTGCATTTTTATTTATATATATTTTTTCTCTTTTTTTTTTTTTGTCTTTACAAACATGTTCTTTATCTATACAAAGTTGGGAAAGGTGGTTAAAAATTAGTCTTTCGTCTTGTCCACGGCTGATGACTTAATAAATAATGGATTATATTGGGTTTTTTTTTTGAGGGAGATTGTCTCCAACATTTCACAGCGTGCCCAGTCTACAGCCAAGGAACTGCACAGAGAAATCCATAAATGAGCTTTATAAATTACCTTTTCTGAACATGGTGTTCTTCTGTGTTGCCTGCAAGCCACTTGGTTCTGGGATACTCTGGTAAAACAATTGTAGCCTCTGGAGGAGAGCAGCTTCTGTTCTTGTTGTGTCTCCCTCTGAAATATTAATGAGGTTAAAACTCAGGGACCAACACGTCAGGACCACTCTTAAATGGAAAATAGTGTGTATCTTTACATGATTTTGGGAAGGAACAAAGACCTTGGTTTTGGTGAAAATACCTTTGGAGTTCCTGCATTAAGAACTTATGGATTGACTCCTTAAGCTGAAGGAGGGTTAGATGGGATATTGGGAAGGAATTGTTCCCTGGGAGGGTGGGCAGGCCCTGGCACAGGGTGCCCAGAGAAGCTGTGGCTGCCCCTGGATCCCTGGCAGTGCCCAAGGCCAGGTTGGACACTGGGGCTTGGAGCAGCTTGGGACAGTGGAAGGTGTCCCTGCACATTGCAGAGGGTCGAACTAGATGAGCTTTAAGGTCCCTTCCAACCCAAACCCATTCTGGGATTCTGTGATTCCTTTTCAATAAGTCTTAATAAATAGAGGAATAAGTTTCAATAAACAGATAGCACATGATAACAGCCTTTGCCATATCTGCTGTCACTTCTGAGTAGTCTAAAACATTAAAAAGCTGAGTGACCAGAGCATTAAATTCCCAGGGCAATCTGTATTCTGCCTTACAGATCACACATGAAGAGTTTGACCCCAACTTTAAGGCTTTACATGGAAAAATGGGGGGAAATTAGGGAAAAATTTCTTCCAGAAACATCTCTCAGGTGTGCTGCCAGGAATGCTCAGAGTGGAATGTGGTCTTTCACTCTTTGGGGTGCATCCTACGTTGCCACTACATTAAATCCCATCCATTTCTAGGAGTAGGTGTTTCCAAGAGGATTCAGTCACTGCTACCTTCATTACAACATCTCACTAATTACACTGCTCTGGGCACCCCTGGCTGGTGTCACATCACGTGCTTTTGCTGGCATCATTTGGGTACAAACCAGTGATCCAAAAATGTGTCCCCTGCCTCCTGATTCTCAGGGCTTCTGATAGATGGAAATGCCTCATGAAGTGCAAAATATGGCTTGAATTTCCATCTCCTGGACAGGCTGGGTGTCCCTGTCCATACTGAGAGCTTGAACTGCAAGTGTTTAGGGTCCCTTCCATCCCAAAACCATCCAGGATTCTGCATCTCTGGGATGGGGATTAGAGAGAGGTAGGACAGAGTTTTTTTTGATGGCACTTTAATTTTGCTGTTGCCACCATAGAAATGCCCTTTGATTCAGGAATTGGGATGGTTGGGCTTGCACCCATGAAAGTGCAGATAAAGCCTGGCTGAAGGCAGTGCCGGGGAGTTCCCTGCAGAAACCCAAAAGTGCTGAATCTGAAATTCCATTTAAATGTTTACTGTAATGGCTGCATTTGGGAATGATCTCATATGGTAAGTGATAAACAATTAACACTTACAATGGTCTTTTAAACTGGGCCACTTTCACAGCAATTTTTTGGGGTTGAAAGATGTGCTGCGTGGCTCAAATCTGGATTTCAACTCAGCTGAAATGTGGCTTGAGTGACCCTACAGTTCACAAGAATGGCTACTTGATAGAAAGGAAATAAACTGGTGACATCAAATTAGCATCCATCTAATAAATCCAAACTGTGCTTTTAGCTCTTCTGCTAAATCTTCTTGGTTTAAAAAAATAAATAAATAAAGGTGTCAGTAGTTAATTGTTGGCTGAAGCTTAATATCTGTTGAAGCAAATGAGCCATGTAATATACTACACAGGAAGGATTGTATCTGGAGTGATTTTAACATTAAAACAATATTAACAATTTTTAACTTGCTGACACAATATGCAGAATCCTTTATTTGGAAATTGCCCTGATTGATGCTAAGCTCGGGAAGTGGGGGAGAGGAGGAGTGAGTGCTGTACATAAAGCAAAGCAAGCCCAGACAATACCAGCCTTTCCTTCTCAGAAGTACTGGTTTAAGGCACATTAAACATATTTTGGGGTGTCTCAGGTTATTACTTCAGGGATCCTAATGATAACCTTGTCATAAGCATTGATTTATAATAGAAAAGAAATAATATTATAATTATTCATCTCAGTAAAGTTCTTTCAGATGACTGCCACTGGCAGTGTCTCATGTTTTGTTAACTGCAATTTTTATAGCAACTTCTGTAGTAAAAATGGGTGAGTTCTGGTTCTGAGAGCAGTAACTTTGCTTTTTTGCTGTGACAATTTAAGAACACAGGGTGAAAAACCTGTACTTGAAAGTTGTCTTGAGGTCATACCCTTAAATCCTGGGAAATGGCCTTGGATAAATTTTCCCTGGGGTTCAGGGAGGTGTTGGAGATGTGGAGATGCCTTGGTGTAAAAGAACCTTCAAACCATCAAATCACTGAACATTCTGAGCTGGAAGGGACCCGTGAGGATCATTTGGTCCAGCTCTAGGACACCCCAACAAGCTGAGGTGGTGTCAGGGGGTTGCTGAGCAAAGTTTTACACCCCATGAAGTCTTCTCCCAGTGCGACCCAAGTCATGGTCCTTGGCCGAGACCAGGAGGTTTTTGAGTGAATTACCTGCACATTTTTATGTATTCCCAGCTGAAGTCAAAACGATTTTGTTTTCAGATGATAAAGTATAGATTGATTAGTGAAGAAGCCAGAGCAGAGAGTTGTGCATGTTCTGAAAAAGGGGTATTTAAAAAGATGTGTCTCTGCTGCCCCTAGTAGATAAATCCTCATTTTTATGAGCTCTTTGGCTCCATGACTACTCCCACGTTGAGCAAGTAGCCAAGATATGTGGCTGTAGCTGTCTCTTCATGCAGCTGTCCTGTGCATCTTGGCATGGTCTACATTTCTCCAAGTATTTCCCTCGGGTTGGATTTGCATTTTCAAGAACATGAGACATAATTTTATGAACTCTAGGAGACAGGATCCGGTGGGGAAGGGATTTTTCCTCATTAGGTTCCTTATTTGTTTTCTGCTGTAATGATGAGAGGAGAGTGCCCAACATACATTAACTGCATCTCTGAAGGACCATCAGCACCTTCATTCCTGTTCCTCTGAGTGAACTGAACATCTCAGCAACACAACCAGTGATGCTTATTTCATCTGTTCTCCTTTTTTTCTCTCGGTCTTGGGAGAGATTTGAGGAAGGGCAATGGAGTGTGTGGATGGGAGAGTGCTGGAGCATCTTGCTGGGCTCTGATCACCCACCCTGGCACAGTGGGAGGTGTCCCTGCCCAAGACAGGCACAAGATGAGATTTAAGGTCCCTTCCAACCAAAACCACTCTGGCATTCTGTGATCTCTGCGGTGTTGAACCAGCTCAGTGTGTCCTGGCAGGCCTTTCTCTAGTGGGGTCATTGATGCTGATGGTTCTTGGCCAAAGGACAAGGTGGAAAAGTAGAAAAATGGAGCAATCAGCAAATATTGTTAATTAGAATAATGAAGGTGTCCTTCTACTGCAGAATGTTTTTTAAAAAGGATATTTATTCTCCTACCCCTACAAAAGTTTGAAGACCAGAGGTGTAACTGTTCAGCACAATTTATTTTTCCTGGAGGACGCTCCTTTTGATTAAAAAAAATTGAAAATAAATTTTAAAATCCCATTATGGAGCAGTTTCTGTAGTTGGTTGGCAAAGGCCTTTTTGGTCCCAAAATTTCCTGACATGAAGTGTGAATCCTTTTCTGTACAATAACATGGAACACAGTTTAAGGAAAAAAAAGAACACACACGCACACACTTTTTTTTTTTTTTTTTTTTTTTTTCCTGCCAGCATTCTTGGGTTTGTTATTCAGCCGATGCTGTATTAAATTGGATTTTGTGTCCATCATTATTAAAATGTGAAGTGTGTCGGTCACAAAGCATACATTTCAGGGCAGTTAGCTGAATAATTCTTTTCTTTATTATCCCAAATTACTGCTGAGCTCTGGAGAGGTGAGCAGTTTAGCCAATTATTGCCATTTGAGCTGGATTTGTGGGTGATTAGCTCCTGGTCGAATTCAGTCCTGGCAAGGGCTTTGAAGCCTTTCCTTGTGTGATTTTCACAGCGGTGAGGTAGGAATAGACGAGGCTAATGACAGGAAGGTCGCCTGGGTGAGGTGACCTGTGGGGGGGGGGCTTGGGTTTAGCAAATAGGGCATCCACAATAACAAGTGTGTCACTAACCCCGCCGTGCATAATCGGAGTTTTATAGGATTGTTGGAGATGCTGACAGCTCAATTAAAGTGTAACCCTTTGTACCGTACACCCTGGCAGAATGACAGAAATATTACCAACAAAAAAGGGAGGGGACCACAAGGGAACTGGTTAAAGATCCAGGGTTCTTTTTCTTTCCCCCTCTTCATCGGAGCCTGCACGGAACAGGCTGCAGAAAGCATCCATTTGTGAAATAATAGGTTGTCCAGGGGAGGGGTATGGTGCCAAACATGGCTACAAAAAAAAAAAAAAGCTGCTCTTAAGTGGTCTTCCTGATGTTTCTATGGAAACACTATAGTGTCGGGAGAGAAAGTTAAAATTGGGTTTTAAGCTTTTCATGGCTTTTCTCCCCTTTCCGCTCCCCCCTCAAATCCCTACTTTTATATCGAATGTGATAAAGAGAATTTCTGGGATCAGGGCTCCTGTAAGGAAAAGCAGATCCTCTCCCTGGAAGCTGCAATGCCTGCACGGTGATCCCTTGTTTTCCATCACCCACCCAACGCTCAGTTTGTTTCCTGAGAGAAGTCAATGTTCTGTTGCTTGCTTTTCATGCCTGACCCTTGAGCCATTCCCGAACGTTCCTGCTCTTGGAGCCTTTCCCCAGTGAAGCTCAGCCGTGTTTGCTGCACCTCATCCCCTTCCCAACGCTGCTTTTCCTTTGACCAAGGCAGTGATTTGCATTGAAGTGCATTTCACTGGTGTCAGGGAAACCACAACTGCCAGTGCCAAGGGGTTAATAAGCCAGCTACTGGAGATTATTAAGGGTTGGGATTCTATTTTTTCCTACTTTTTTAGCCGTCCGGAGTAAGCAGAACAAATCTTGGAAAGCAACAGAGGGAGAAACTACTGCAAGGCAGGAAAATAATGTGATTTGCTCAGTGCTGTGTCCTGTTCAGAGGTGAACTGGGGTTAGAGTGAAAGGTGTGCCAGTCCCTTGAATACCTGATTGCATTTCGTAACACGCTTGAGTGTTCGCCTCCACAGGAAGGATGTGTGCTGGCTGAAATCAGAGAGTTTGCAGTGTGCTGGTGGTTTTATAACTTCTCCTTTTAGAAACAGTCAAAAAGTAGGATTAAGAAATGAGTTCCCCTGTCCCAAAGCTCTCAGCTGAAGGAGAACTCAAGAGGAGTTGGAGGAACTGGTGCGTTACCTGTGTTGGCAAAATCCAGAGGCTGAAATATTGGAGCAGTCAGTGATCAAGGCCAGCTTGGATGGGGCTTGGAGCAACCTGGGCTAGTGGAAGGTGTCTCTGCCCATGGCAGGGGGTGGGATGGGATGAGCTTTAAGCTCCCTTCCAACCCAAACCATTCTGGGATTAAAAGTAAAGATGCAGTAACAGCGAACACTAAGTGTGTTTTTCCCATTAACTTCGTCCTTAATGCTGCTGTTCCTTGCAGGAATTCGGTGGCTGTCCTTTGTTGGAGGGAGAAATCCTTTTGCTGGTGCTGTGATGAAAAGTTGCTTAATCAGCATTGGGTTTTTTTTTCAGTACATCTTTCTAATTTTCTTTCGTAGGTTGTGTGCAGAGAGCTTGGAAAATAACGAGTTTCACGTTGATTGTCCTTCAAGTTTAAGCACAGCCATTATCTTTTGCTCCAAGTCAGGTGTTAGATCCTCTCTGTTCTTTGTCTTCAAATGGAAATCGTGGCTGATCAGCCCCAGCATTAGCTAACCATTCATGGAGTAATTACTTGCTGCACAGTCACTGCCTTGTGTTTGGGGAATGTTAGAGGAGAATTGGGTGCAATGTTCTGATTTCATTTTCTCGTAAAGGTGCATAACATAAATTTGAATGGCTTCTTCAAGGTGGGAGCATCTTTGTAGCAAAACTCTGCTGCTGCTGCTGCTGCTGTGCCAGTTTTTAAGGGAGGTGAGAGGGGTTCACCATGTGCAGTTCTGTAGTGAGAACATCCAGTGGGTTTGAGGGGTTTTTTGCAATGTTGTTGTTAGATACTGAAGCTGGAGAATGTTGGAGCTCTCCTGTTTTCAGAACTCTTCAGAGCCACTCCAGGTTCTTGTAGCCTTTTTTTTTTTTTGTGGTTCATTTGGTCCTCAGTTGTGCAGTGCTGCTGTAAGAGATCATAGATTCCCAGAATGGTTTGGGTTGGAAAGGACCTTAAAGCTCATCCCATTCCATCCCCTGCCATGGACAGGGACACCTTCCACTGCCCCAGGCTGCTCCAAGCCCCATCCAACCTGGCCTTGGGCACTGCCAGGGATCCAGGGGCAGCCACAGCTGCTCTGGGCACCCTGTGCCAGGGCCTGCCCACCCTCCCAGGGAACAATTCCTTCCCAATATCCCATCTAACCCTGCAGTGGGAAGCCATTCCCTGTGTCCCAGGGAACCTCCAGGCCCTTGTCCAAATTCCCTTTAGGTATCAGAAGGGAGAGGGAAGTTTGCTCTGAGTTTCCGAGTGTAAAAACTTAAACCATCTTCACACCTCATTGACCAGGAGACCAAGCAGCATTCCCTTAAATTCCTGGGGAAAAAAAAAAGACTAAAGTCTGGGAAACTGAGAAAACAAGTTAATGTTTTTATGGAAGGATTCCAAATACATTGGGAATCTTCTATTCCCTAGAGGATTTTCAGTTCAAAGAGAGAGCAACCTGGTCTAGTGGAAGGTGTCCCTGCCCATGGCAGGGGGTGGAACAAGATGAGCTTTAAGGTCCCAAACCATTTTGGGATTCTCTGAGTCTCTATGGATCAGCAATTGAGCTCCTGATTACCAAAAGCTTCCTTCCTTCTGAGCAGGTGTTGTTTGGAGGTGAAACAGTTTGAGTTGGTGTCTGCCATGTGCTGCAGGAATGGACTTGAACACTAGAAACCTGTTAGGATTATATCTTCTGGAAGCAAAAAAATATGACTTAAGAATTAACCTCTTGTTTATTATCAGGTGATCCCAATGCTGTCGGACAGACTGTGCAGAGTTGGCTGGTCATGGATTCCTGAAAGATTCCCCAGCATTTGTGCTCCAAGTTAATAGATTTACAGGAAGTGGGTGTTTTATTGAGCAGAATTTGCATGTAACGATTAGTTTGTGATCCTCACTGAGTGGTGGCTGCCTTTGGAGTTGTTTGAAGGAGGATGTTGTTCATAAATGAGAGTTTTTCTCTTCTGAAAGGGATGCACCAGGAGCTGTAGAAAATTCCTAGTGGTGCTCAGCTGCTAATCATGGCTGTGGGAACTACAGACCTGAGTGGAAAATTAGGAATTTATGCTGTTAATGATGAAGTGTGAGATTACCTATTTCATTCTGTCAGAACAGCATCAGGGAAACAATACGGGGTTGGCTAACTGTTAGGATTATATCTTCTGGAAGCACTAAAAATTAGGGAGAGGAAGACACAAAAGGCCAGCAGAAGTTCACACCTCAGCCATGGCAGTGGGGTACATTTCTGAAAGAAAATAGAAGCCAAAGTGGAATCACAGAATGGTTTGGGTTGGATGGGATCCTGAAGTTCATCTATTTCCAACCCTTGCCTTGAAGGTACCATATTTCCTTTTCCAGAAGCTCCAATCTTGGCTCTGATGACTTCAAAGACCATTTTTAAGGCTTCTCACCTACCAGCATCTTCAATGCAGCATTAAGCAACTTCAAGAGATCACTTTTTAAAATGCTGATAATTTGCTATTTAAAACCTGAAATATTTCCACAGAACAAATTGATGATTGTTTCACCATTGAGTTGTTATTTAAGCAGGTAAAGTTTGGAGCTCACAGAAGGCACCCAGAGCAGCCAGATGTTGCTGGTTGCTGTGTATTGAGGTGAACTGGGTGTGTTACATGCCCTGGTCCCTTGACCAGTGCTGGGTGTGTTGTTTTTTTTCCACCTTAGCTCCAATCAATCCCAGGCTGGAGGCTTTTCATTAGCTGCTCCTGCTCCCACGGTAATGTTGGGATTGCAGAATCTGCTGGCAGTCTGTAACTTCCCCAGGTGCCCTGGAGCTCAGCAGCCTAAGCTGATTGACTCAGTTAGGGCCCCAGTCCCTAACAGCAAATGCAATCAATAAATCTTTGTTGGTAAATAATTGCTATCGAACAGAGTTTTAATATAAATTTATGAGTGGTGTTTTATCACAGCTTGAGGCTACGGCAAGCCACTGAGTGATGGATTTCAGATCACACTTGCATTCATTACATTAACTTTGTAAGTTATTTAAAGCTTGTACACTTAACATTGCTTTTGGCTTGCAATGACCTCCTGGGAGTAGACGTAGCACACACATTACTAATGGAGAGCTACGAGCGGCCGCTCCCTTCGCTCCCTGGATCCTCCAGCAGAACCCAAGTGTTGGAGACCAGCAAAGCTCCACAGCTTTGCCTGTTCTCCTGGGGACCAAATTTACCCCCA